>VMDO01019844.1:0-38699 GCA_007922755.1 Pedetes capensis
TAGCACCTACCTGCATTTTTGTCATGAAAATTCAGTGGATGATCTATGAAAAGCGTTTAGCACATAAGACACTTTTTTTTTTTTGTACTGGGAGTTGAACCCAGGGCCTTGAGCCTGCATGCTTTGCAAGTGCTGGACCACTGAGCTGCACCCCCAGCCCTTTTTTTTTTTTTTTTTTTTTTTTTTTTTTTTTTTTTTTTTTTTTTTTCAGTTTTTTTTGAGACAGGGTCTTGCTAAATTACACAGACTGCCTCTGGTTTTGAGCTTGCAATCCTCCCGCCTCCTCCTCCAGAGCCACTGGGATTACAGGCATGCACCACCCCACCCAGCAGCATTCTATGCATTTTAAAACAGCTGAGAATAAAAGTAAATAATTCAACAAACATGGTACACATATAGGCACATATGTTGGCACATATAAGACAATGGGCCAGGCATAGAACAAGTATACAGAACACAGGTGGTATTATTGTACCTAAAGTTGTTACATCTGTGTATATTTCTGTGTCACAGAGGGTAACATTGTCTCACCTTGGAATGTAGATCTTGCTCCCCAATCCTAATGCTTCTACCAACACTTGAAATCCACTAAAGCCAAAGAGTTTAATAAGGAAGGCTAGTTTCTGTTACAGTTACATTGTAAAAGAATTCCCCCCTGCTTTATAGTTTCAGAGGGAAACAGTTTTATTTTCTCAGAAAAATAAGCATGCTTGGTAGCTGTCCAAATAAATGTCCAACAATCATTTAGAATTTGTGTCTTTGCAGACAATAAATTCCAAAGCTGAGGTCCCAGGGATAGATCACTCCGGCTCTGACTTTCTTTTTTCACCGTTGCTTCATAGGAAACAGCCCCATGCTCCCTGTAGACAGGTAGACAGCCAGGGAAAGAAACCAGTGTCCATTTTATCCTACTTTTTCTCTTTGAATTGGTTCAGAACTTACTCTGTCCTCTCTTCCACTTCAGCCAAAGCCACGTAACACTTTCAAATGTGCTTCTAACAGATTGCAGAGAAGTTGGCCCCAGCTGTGGTCTACAAACTACAGCCACTGTCTCTGTGTCCGATCCCCCCCCACACACACATTGGGATCCCCCCGAACACACATTGGGATCTGTGCCCCCAGATACCTCAGACAATAAAGGATGTGCATGTTCCTGACTTGACATTAAACAAGGTCAATGTTGGCATTTGTTTTGACTTGGCTTATTGGTTTTCAATCATAAAAGTGTTAAAATACTTAGGAGAAGAAAACAGAAGCAAATAGAAACATCAGGAGAAAACAGGGTTTCTGTGAAAATAACTAGAGGCCATCTCTGCATTTCTTTGGTGTTCTTGAAGCCTGTGACTATCAGTTGCTGTAGGTATGGGGTAAGAATCCGCTAAAAGAGTGTTGTACCTTTACCTACCTGTGGTACAATGAATACTTTGAGTACTTACTCAGTAACAGCGACAATAGCTCTCACATCTAAACTCACAAACTGTACTATTATTTCCCCAAAGTTGACTTCAAATCGCTGGAGGGGATTTGCATAGCCCTTGCATCCTGTCTCCTTTGTCCACGGTGTCTCCTATGATCTTTGCATGGTTTGCCTGTAACATCAGGCCATAAAAGAGTGACTTCCCTATTCCTAAACACTGTTATCGGGAGAAGGACATGGCAATCCCTCCCCAAAGCAATTCCAAAACAATCAGCCATTGAAAACCCTAGGAGGGTCACTATGAGTTGGACCTGACTTAGGGGATGTAACAACAACAACAACAACAACAAACACTGTGATGCAAGCTAGTTTTCAGGACACAGATGCAGGACACTACAACTTGATCTAAAACACCCTCAATAGGCTGGCGGAACCAAAAATCTCCAGTGAGGGGGATCTGAGGAAGGATAGCATTGCTTGGAGGACCTAGAGTAGAATCTAGGGAGCTAGCAACAGCTGAAGGCAGACTAGAACCTTAGAGAGACTGGAAACCCTCAATTACAAAGGAGCCACAAGTTTCACCTGGTCTGGAGTACTGGGTAGATGCTACGACTCCCACTTACAACCAAGCAGCTCACTATTTTTCTTTAACCAGGGCCCTGTAAATTCCTTTGCCACCAGCATTTGAGGAAGACAAATTTTTGCTGCCTCCTGTCTCCTCACTGGTCAACCTATAGTAAAACTCTTTCTTTTTTGCAATAGTTCGAGACATAGTATTGGGTCCTAAGTGAATTGGGCAGCGAGTCCTTGCTTGGTATCAGCTTTACCTTTGATGTCCAAGCTCTTTCTCATTGGCTCCCACTACAACCATACCTTGGGCCAAGCTCTTTCTCATTTCTACCCCAAATTATTTTTTGGAGGCAGAGAGTGAATTGTTGTTGTTAGGTGCCATGGAGTCAGTGTCCGACTCATAGCGACCGTACGTACAACAGGCAAAACACTATTGTCAGTGCTTCTCTGCTGTTCATAGGGTTTTCAATGGCGGATTGATTTTTGGGAGTGGGTTGCTGGGTCCTTCTCCCAAGCCTACTGCACCTGGTGTTCCCAGGCGGTCTCCCATTCCAAGTACTAACCAGGCCCGACCCTGCTTAGCTTATCGGATGCCACAGGGCTACGGCTGCAGGCAGAGAGTGATTAACATAGACTTAACTCCACTCTGCACTGGGTCAGTTACGTCACTTTCAGAGTCACGTATTCAGAGGAGGGAAGCCAATCCCCCTTTCCCATGGCCTGCCTCCCCGACCCAGGCTGACACCCCACCAGGAGGCTCTCAGTGCCTGGATCCAGATTGAGCAAGGGCCTCTCTCAGCCACCTGCTGAATGTACCCAAGGAGGGGTCAGCTAAAACCTTGCTACCTGGAGACTCTGTGGTGTCTCCCACATCATACCCAGGCCCCAGAGGGAGCAGAAACCACAGGGGAGCATGGCCTCCCCCCAAACCCCACATGACCCAGCTGCTGTCCAGGTGGGAAGGTGTAAGACTTGGCTTCCCAGAGAGAAACCGCGTCTATCTAGAGAGTTCCCAACGAGAGACGGAGTCCGAGGTCGATGCAAATGCACAGGATTCATTGTTCCGATGCAACGGGGTCTACCAAGCTCTTTCGAACTGGAGACCCCGAAATTCAAGAGCAAGGGTCTTTTATACCCATACAGAAGCAGAATTAGCAGGTTAATTGGTTACATTGTTGTTGTTAGGTGCCGTTGAGTCAGTATCCAACTCATAGCGACCCTCACAGGGTTTTCAATGGCTGAGTGCTTCGGGATTGCCTTGGAAGTGGATTGCCAGGCCCGTCTCCCATTTTTGCGCTGCTGGGAATTGAACTCGGGGCCTCAGAGACTGCAGCGCAGCGCTCTACCCACTGAGCTAAATCCCAGCCCAATTGGTTACATTAGTTGACCTTTAAACTGATTAGCAGGTTAATTGGTTAATAGTGTGGTGCGCGCGCTCGCGCGAAGGGGGCCTTTAAACTGATTGGTTCAGGCAATAGAGTGGTAATCTAAAACAGTCCCGGACTTTCCCAAGTTGGGAGGGGTCGATTCACTCTAGGGGCAGTGGAAAATTTTTACCTCATTCAACTTAGTCTGATCTACAAAATGGCTGCTCTATGGCTAAGCTGGGACCTTCAAAGGAAAGGCTGGTAAGGCCTTGTGTCAGTGAGGTGCAGAGCCAGTGAATAGGACCGTTTTAAGGATGGGAGGAAGAGCGGAGGGAGCGAGAGTTTCCAAGCCCCTAGTGTGTGTTCCGCTACCCATGGACTTCATTTACCAAATCCCCTGCCTAAGATGAAATGCTGAAGCCTTTGAAGAGAGTGGCAGCAGAGGTTGGGAACTGAGGCAATGTTGCTCCAGGAAACTGTCCACAAATAGGACTTTCTTCTCTTTCTTCTCCTCGAAACTAAGCTTGATTTTTAAATTTTTAATTTCAAATACTGCCTCCAGTGGCTTCTTCCTGACAGGTGATTTCCCCGTCATTGTTTCCCTGACGAAGTCTGGTTTGATCACTTGTTCTGCCTTGCATTTCTTTCCACGTGCCCCCTCCTCCAGCGTGCGCTCCTTCTGGCCTTCTGGACTCTTGGGCATTTCCAGTGAAAACCATCACTCAGCACTTCCTACACACAGGGTGGGTTTGCTCTCAGTTCCCTCCTGTGTGACTCTCTTGCATTCTAAGTTGGAGGCCAAGTACTATTTTAGACGTTCCCCTCGATCCCCCTCATACTGAGAGGCATTGTATTCAATAAGCATTTTCAATATCTTTGTTAGAACTTATACGAGTGGCTTTGCCCTGCATCTCTGTTACGGTTTGAATCTAAAATGTTCCCCAAAGTCATGTGTTTGAATGCTTAGTCCCCAGCTGTTTTGGTGCTGTTTTGAGAGGCTGTGGGACTTCGGGAGCTGGGATGGAGCTACCAGGGCCCCTAGTTCCAGTGTTCCCTCCTCTCTGCCTCATGATCGCCATGATGTGAAGTCCTACACCACAGGCCCTGCGCCCAGCTGTCCCACCAGGGGGTGAGATTCTCTAAACCAGGAGCCCAAAGGAATCTTTCCTCCCATATGTTGTTTCTGTGAGCTATTTTGCCACAACAAGACAAGTTAATTAATACAATCCCCAGGAGGAAAGGTTTACTTTACAACTATATATTTTTTTAATTTTAGATTTTTATAATTTATTTTTATTGGTAATTTTTAATGCACAACTTAATGGGTCTCATTATGACATTTCCACACATACTTTTCAATGTACATTGCTCACCTGAAATTCCCCCTTACCCTCTCATGACCCTCTTCCCCCATTCCCTCCAACCCCACCAATAGTCTCCTTTCTACTTCCATATCTTTTTAAAAGTATATCTATCTATATGTGTACATCCCAATTTTGTCATAAGGCAACATATGTGATATTTCTTTTCTTTTCTCCCTTTACATTTTTTTCTTGCCCCCTCCTCCTTTTCTTTGGTCCACCATCTTTCCTTACTTAGGTCCTGTCTGCTTTCATGATCTATATGTTTTAAATCTAACATCCACATATGAAAGAAAACATGTGATGCTTATCTTTCTGGGTCTGGATTATTTCACCTAGAATGATGATCTCTAGTTCCATTCATTTTCCAACAAATGCCATAATTTTGTTTTTCCTTATGGCTGAATAAAACTCCTTGATGTATATGTACTATAATTTCTTTATCCACTCATCTGTTGATGGACACCTAGGTTGATACCATATCCTGACTACTGTGAATAATGCTGGAATAAACATGGATAAGCAGGTATCTATATGGTATATTGGGGCTGGGATTTAGCTCAGTGGGTAGAGTGCTGCGCTGCAGTCTCTGAGGCCCTGAGTTCAATTCCCAGCACCACAAATATGGGAGAAGGGCCTGGCAATCCACTCCCAAGGCAATCCCGAAGCACTCAGCCATTGAAAACGCTATGAGGGTCGCTATGAGTCGGATACCCACTCGACGGCACCTCACAACAACAACAACATATGGTATATTAACTTATTGGTGTTAATTCATCTTTAAAAGTCATGTAGAATTCAGCCATGAATCTATCTGGTCCTGGGCTTTTCTTTGTTGGGAAACTCTTCATTACTGCTTTGATCTTGTTCCTTGTTATAGGTCTGTTTAAGTTGTTAATATCCTCTTGACTTAATTTTGGCAAGTTGTATGTGTCTAGGAATTTATTCATCTCATCTAAGTTTTCCAGTTTTTTGGAATATAATTTTTCAAAGTATTCCCTATTAATTCTCAAGATTCCATTGGTATCTTTTGTAATGCTCCTTTATTCATCTCTAATTTTCCTGATTTCATTCTTCTATCTCTTTCCTTTAGTCAGTTTGGCTGAGAGTTTGTTGATCTTGTTTATCATTCCAAAGAACCAGCTCTTTTTATTGTTCTTTTAGTGTCCATTTCATTACTTTCTGTTCTGGTCTTTATTACTTCTGCTCATCTACTGTTTTGGGATTTTGTTTGTTCTTCTTTTTCTAAGAGCTGGAGATACATCATTAAGTTATTTGTTCTAGTCCACTGTAATTTTTCAATACAGGCACTCATTGCTATAAATTTCTCTTTTAGAATTGCCTTCACTGCTTTTTCCCAAAGGTTCTGGTAGGTTATGTTTTCATTTTCATTCAATTCTAAGAATATTTTAATTTCCTCTCAGATTTCTTCAAGTGCCCATTGGTCATTTAAGAGAGCATTGTTCATTCTTCATGTATTTGTATAGTTTCTATAATTTCTCTTGCTGTTCATTTCTAGTTTTATTCCATTATGGCCTGACAAGATACACAAAATTAATTCAATTGTTCTCTATTTGTTAAGACTTGATTTGTGGACTAAAACATGATCTATTTTAGAGAAAATTCCATGGGCTGTCCAGAAGAATGTGTACTCTGTAGCGTTTGGATGGAATATTCTGTATATATCTATTAAATCCATTTGATCTCCTGTGGTGTTTAACTCTGAAGTTTCTTTGTTGATTTTTTTGTTTGGATGTTCTATTGATGTGAGTGGGATTTTGACACTTGAGGTAGTGTCTTTCTTTTATAGCTTTTAATATTGTTTTTCTATTGTTGTTATGTAATCTTGGTATTTTAATTATTGTGTGTCATGTGGGGAGATTCTTTTCTGGTCATGTCTGTTTGGTGTTCTAAATGTCTCTTGTGGTTGGATATCCATTTCCCCCCAGATTTGGAGAGGTTTTTGCTATAATTTCACTGAATAAATTTTCTATGCCTTTAGGTTTTATCTCAGCTCCTCCTTCTATCCTATGGATTCTTAGGTTTGGTCTCTTGATCATGTCCCAAAGTTCTTGAAAATTATGATTTTTTAATTATTTCTTCATTGTTATCTGAATATAGTATTTCCTCAACTTCATCTTCTACCCCTGATATTTTATCTCCTGCTACATCCAGTTTATTGGTGATGCTTTCTATGTTGTTTTTTATTTGATTTATAGAGTTTTTAATTTCCACTATTTCTGCTTGGGTTTTCTTTTCTTTTTTTCCCCAAATCTCAATTTCCTTGCTGAATTTCTCATCTATTTTACTGACTTTGTTTTATACATTATTGACTTTCTGACCTAGGTCTTGTGTTGATTTCCTCAGCCTCCCAAATACTAGAATTAAAGCAGATGACACTCTGCCCAGTTCCTATATTAAATTATTCATACATTCATATACAATGACTTATTAATATTGAAGATCCTACAGCTGCCATGAGAAAGTGCCAGAAACTGGATGGATTAAAACACAGAAGTTTATTCTCACAATTTTGGAGGCCAGAAGCTTGGAATCCAGGTATCAGCAGGGCCAAGCTCCCTCTGGGACTCTGGGGAGAACCCTCCCTGGCCTCTTCCTGGAGCTGGGAGGTAGCCTTCAATTCCTGATGTCCCTTGGCTTATGGCCACCTCACCCCAGCCTCTGCTTCTTCCATGACATAGCTTTTTTCTCTTCTTACAAAGACAACAGTCATTTCGGATTAGGAGCCTCCTAACGGCTCATCTTTACTTGACTTCCTATGCAAAGATCCTAATTTCAAATAAATGCACAGGGGCTGGGATTTAGCTCAGTTGGTAGAGCGCTGCTCTGCAGTCTCTGAGGTCCCAAGTTTGATTCCCAGCACCACAAAATGGGAGAAGGACGTGGCAACCCACTCCCGAGGCAATCCCGAAACAGTTAGCCATTGAAAAGCCTATGAGGGTTGCTATGAGTCGGACAGGACTTGACAGCACCTAACAACAACAACAACACAGATCCTGGAGGGCAAGACTTCAACATATCTTTTCTGGGGAAACACAATGTAAGCCATTACCCAGATACTGACATTGAAATGTGCTATGTCAATTTTGCTTTCTATGTGCCAGAGATGAGGTAAAGAAAGTCCTCGAGTTCACTTTGGAAGCACTCAGAAGATACCTCAGCCCTCCTAAGGACTATCTATATTAAAAGATGCAGATACCCTTTAGAAAAATCTCTGGGAGACCTCCTGAACAAGACATGGAGGGACAAGGCCTCTAGGAGACCAGAGAGATCCAGTCAGACTGAGTTACCTAGAGACGGCACAGACTCCAGAGAGCACAGAGATCAGGTCTCAGGCTAAACCATGGCAACCCTCAATGGCAGCCAGCAATATGACATCACTCTGGAGAGCAGAGGAGGCAAAGGCCACCAGTTCCAATGACCCTGACTCTTACCCTTCATCAGGAGGCCATAAATGCTCCAGCCTTGTCCTTCCTACCCAGATGCTACTGAGAAAATTAAGAGGCTTAGAAGTACATAAACATGGACCCCATCAATTATTGCACCGTGTTGGCCTCAGGGCTGTCTCACACAGGTTTTCAGGTTTTTCCACTGCAAAACAGTACCACATGTAGATACCTGCCAGTCCCGTGATCAACCTATCCTAACCTATCTGAGAGTGTAAGGTTCCCACTAGGCTAGCTGAGGCTGTCTGCTTGCACTGCCATCTATTGCACTGCCATCTAGACAATATGTTTTCTCTCTACATGGGATTTGGAGGTGCAGGGGTGGAGAGACTGAGAAGCACAGCTATGGTCTAAACTCCTGGGTCCTTATCGTGAGGCTAAAACTGACGAGAAAGGCATTGAGCATCACAGAGGAATGAGGATTGATGTTATCACAAGAATATATTTTTATGTGGCTAGAAGATCATATTATACAGACTCTGCTTGAGGAGGTGGGGCTGGGATTTAGTTCAGTTTGTAGAGCACTGCGCTGCAGTCTCTGAGGTCGCAAGTTCAATCCACTCCACTCCCAAGGCAGTCCCGAAACAGTCAGCCATTGAAAACCCTATGAGGCCCTGGCCAGAACTTCAATTACTATGTTGAATAGAATAGGAGAGAGAGGACATCCTTGTCTTGTTCCAATGGATGGAATTAGAGAAAATTATTTTGAGTGAACGAACAGGAGCTCAGAAAGAGAAACAACACATGTTCTCACTCATATGAGGGAGCTGTTTCAAAATTACAAGAAGGAAAAATCCTACTCAAAGGTCAGATCATAATAAAAGGGGGGGAGGGAAGATAAGAACGATGTCAATATAAATGGACTAGAAATCGCATGTAATTGTTCAAACAAGATAAAAACAAAGACCACTACAGGAAAAGTTTCTATCTTGAACAGAATTGGAACCCAAGGACATATAGAAAAATACTACATAGTAAAAGATAGAGAAGACTTGGATGGAAACTTAGATGGGAAGGCGGGGAGGGGGGAAACATAGGGGAGGGTAAGGGGTAACCTATATGAATAATGTTTATCAAATTGCATATATGAAAATTGTCACAATGAAAAGCATGTCAAATTGAATCACATTATGATGTACATTAAAAATTTCTAATAACAAAAAAAGAAAACCCTATGAGGGTCGCTATGAGTCGGATACCGACGGCACCTAACAACGACGACAAGCTTGAAGAGGGCTGGTTATTCAGAGGAACTGGACTGGACCAGACTCTGCAGTGATCCTCATTCTGACTTCTCAGAAACAACAATGTAAATAAATGTCTGGGATGGTTACGTAGAGGCACCAATAACCAGTATTGGCTGCGGTGGGGAAACCCAACGAAATTGTCCGAGTCGCAATTCGTAATGTTCTTTAAGTTCACATTCATTTTATCAGAATGCTTTCAAGTTTGTCCTAAGTGTACTGAGACTCACCTGAGGGCTGACTTTACACATTTTCAGCCTGACATTTCGGCTCTGTTTTCCTTTTAGCTGGAGAATACACAGGTTACCCATAATCTGTGAAGAAACTGATAAGGAGCCATTTCCTGGTGCCCTATCTCCCCAACATTCTTAAGCATAATTTCTGAAATTTTATCCATGTATAGAAAAGAATGTAACTACTTGCAAGTACCTTAAAATTGAGGCTTGAAACGGAAAGTGTTTCATACACTGAAAGCCAGTGTTTGCTGCTCCAAGTGTTCCCTGGGTAGAGCTGGCCCCTCTGCATTGTCATGGAAATAGCACTCTTCCCGAAGACCTCATTCTTAGTTTTGTTCTTTTTGTTCAAACATTCAAATTTGAGCTAGATCGGAGAAGGAGAGAATTATTATTTCTGACAAATATTATTTGGAAAGAATGATTTCTTTTTTATTCAAGTGTACGTAGGGAGTACATTTATTTTTTAAAAAAACGGGACAAAGATACCCCTAGGCTTTAGCAAGCAAGAATATTTAAATATTTTAAACATCTATTTGTAGTTTGCTATTTAAATGTCCTTATTTCTCTTGACATCTTGGAGACATAAAGAATATTTATTTGCCAAAAAGGAAATATTCATAGCTGAAAAAAAATATGATAGGTACATATACACACATTGTTGTTGTTAGGTGCCGTCACGTCAACTCATAGAGACCCTCGTAGGGTTTTCGATGGCTGACTATTTAGGGATTGCCTTGGGAGTGGGTTGCCACATCCTTCTCCCATTTTTGTGGTGCTTGGGAATCGAACTCGGGACCTCAGAGACTGCAGAGCAGCGCTCTACCAACTGAGCTAAATCCCAGCCCCCATATGACTTTTAGTGGTTCTTAATGTGCACTATTGTGACCCCCTCACTTTGCTCTTCGAGTTTTTAAGTTTTAATTTAAAATTTAAAATAATCTTGTAGTATTTGGTTTGGTTTAAAATTCTATCATAATATACATTGGATTTGCAACAAAGATTATATAATTTGATCTTTGTTGTGTTTAGCTTTTCTCTGTAGAAAATTGTTATCTGAAGCAACTAACAATTTTCTCTTTCCATTCTGTCAATGCACTTCTTTGGTTTATCTTGTTTCATTGACTATGCCTTCCTTCCACTACCTTGAATATTGGAGACAAAAGTAAGCATCTTATTCTCTCTCTTCTCAAAGGGAATGGATTTAATATGGCTCCCTTGAGTGCTTTGCCTGCTATAGGTTTTGGGATATAACCTTTGTATCAGGTTATAAATTAATTTCTTTCTATTCCTGGCACCCTGTGATTTGTTTTCTGTTACTATTTTATTTGGGACTTCTGTTTACTCTGGTGATCATTAGTATAATAGGCCTGTCACACTTTTTCTTACATTGCCCTTATCAATTCAGTCGGGAATAAATGTTATATCAACTAATAAAATGAGTTGGGAAATATTCCATCTATTTAACTTTATGAACAGCATTTTAAAGACAGTCACAGTGTGTTTGAATGTTTAGAATTCACCCATAAAACTGGACGCGAGCACGTGCTGCCTTGATGACCATTTGTTGCATTTTTACCATTTTTATCCTTCCAGGATAAAAATTTTTATCCTTCCAGGATAAAAATTAACATGTTCTGGAAAATGTATTTATTTTAATGTAGAACTTAGAATTTATTGGCATGCAGGTATTCCTAATATGTTGCCAAATTTTCAAATGTTGATTGTGCCTACATTTATTTCTTTTTCCTCCTGTGTTTTCTGATTTATAATTTCTCTACCTTTCTCTTCCATGAGTCTTGCCAGAACTTGGTCTTTTAGTATCTTAGTGAATTAGCCTTTGGTTTTCCTTTTCTTTTCCCTCCCTCCATTTCTCTTTCCCTCCCTTCCTTCTTTCCTTCCTTCCTTCCGTCTTTCCTTCCTTTTTCTCCTCTAGTACTAGAGAGTTGAAACTGGAGCTTTGCACATGCTAAGCAGGTGCTCTATTACAGAGAAATATCCCCTAACCCTTTCTCTCTCTCTCTCTGTCTCTCTTTTTCCAATACTTGGAGGTTGAACCCAGAACCTTGTGCATATTTTGTAAGTGCTCTACCACTGGGCTGCACCTTCAGCTCTTTTTTATATTTTAAATTTTTTATCTTGAAACAGGGTCTTGCTAAGTTATGCAGGCTGCCCCTGGCCTCGAACCTGTGATCTTCCTCCCTCTGCCTCCAAGGTGCTGGGATTACATGTGTGAGCCACTGTGCCTGGCTATTTCTTTGATCAATTGTCATGCATATTTTTCTTTTTTGTTGTTCCTTTAAATTTGTTTAAGTTTGCACTTTTTTCAATTTTTTCAGTTGAATAATTGGCTTATTTTCCAACTTTCTCATTTACTTGCTAATTCCTTAGGCGTTACATGCTTTTTTAGCTAAGTTGCATGCATTTAGACATATGGTGTTTTATTGTTTTGTTTAAATATCACATATTTCTCATATAATTTTTTATTTAATGCAAAGTTAATTTAGTAAGTCTGATAATTAAATCATCTGTTTATGTTCCAAATATTTGTAATTTAGTTAATTCTCATTTTATTATTGACTTTTAATTTAAACTTAGTGTAGGTCATTGTTTCCTAAATTCATTGTTTCACTAGAAATGACAAAGTGGTTATTTTGTAATCATTTGTTCTTTGTGCATTCAATAGCTGGAGTTCATCCAGAAAGAATTATCCTGCATCCATCACTTTCTTAACTTATAGTAGTTGGTCAAAGAAATTCATAATGAGTTTATTTTGCCTTTGTCAGTTTTCAAAATCACAGAGTGCCGCTCTGCAGTCTCTGAGGTCCCGGGTTCAATTCCCAGCACCACAAAAATGGGAGAAGGAGGTGGCAACCCACTTCCAAGGCAATTCCGAAACAGTCAGCCATTGAAAACCCTATGAGTCAGACACGACTTGATGGCACCTACCATCAACAAGACTCTGCGAGCTTTAATATGCTTGCGGCATTTCCATTTATTGTCATCATTATTCTTATTCATGCTTTTTCCTGATCAGGTTTCTTCCCCATTAGGCCAGTGGAAGCAACGTTAGACGAGCTCTTGTATCCTTTTGATTAAACCCCTTCATCTCTGATGACTCCCTTGCTTCCTCACATAATGAGCTTGTGCCAGATGGATTCAATTTGAACTTTTCTGCCTCTGACCTGGCGTTGACCATATCTCCAAGGTGTCCAGGGTACTGTTACCTGGAATTGCTATATAGGTGCTAGCCGCGCTCCTGCTTCTAAAATCAGTGCTTTTAGTCTGGAAAACGCATACAGTTTTTAAAAGCAAAATATATCATATAATTATGCTGACACTTCCAGTTGAAATTTCATATTGCAATATTTTTAACTACTTATTTCCTCTTTGCTCAAAATATTTACATCTCTCCTTCTCTCAAAGGTAACCAACCATTATATTATTTATCTTCATCTTTTTTCTTTTGAAAAAAATATTGCCCGGCCCCTTATTGACTCAAGAATTGGCACATAGCAAAGACGAATCTGTTCTTTGCTTTATTTAATAATATATTCTATCCAGGCATACCACTGTGTGGACTTTCTCTTTATTGCTTGTGTTCCATTTTGCAAGTGTATCAAAGTTTTTCAAGCAGCTTTCTGTTGATGGTCATTTGGGTTGTTTCCAATTATTTGCTATTAAAAATAAATGCTGAAAGAATACCCCGTGCAAACTGCATTTGCATTTTCCTTAGTATACCTTTAAATTGCCTGCAGCCATAGCCCTGTGGCATCTGATCCCGTCAGATCTTGGAAGCTAAGCAGGGTCGGGCCTGGTTGATACTTGGATCGGAGACCGCCTGGGAACACCAGGTGCTGTAGGCTTGGGAGAAGGACCTGGCAACCCCCTCCCAAAAATCAATCTGCCATTGAAAACCCTATGAACAGCAGAGAAGCACTGACAATAGTGTTTCCCCTGTTGTACATAGGGTTGCTATGAGTCGGATACTGACTCCACAGCACCTAACAACTACCACCTTTAAGTTAGATGTAAAGAAGCAGGGCAGCTAGGTCAAAGAGGTAACTCATAGGAAACTTTCCCATTTATAGCCAAATTCCTCTCTGAGTGTTGCATGATTTTGCAGCCCTACCTGTAATGTACGAGCACATATATTTCCCCGTAGTCTCGCCAAAAGAACATGCTATCATATGGTTGGATTTTCACTGGGCTTTTTACATGCTACGTGGCATCTCAATGAAGTTTTGCATTCTCTCTTTTCCCAATGAGCAAGGCTAACGTTTCTGAGTCACGTCTTTCTTCTTGTAGTTTTGTTAGCGGTTTCCTTACACATTGTGAGGGAGTATTGTCGGATCAATAAACACTCACAATAATAAAATCCTACAATCAATTTTTATGTTATTATATGGCATTGGCTACATAATCTTATTTTATTCGTTAGTGATGTCCTTATCTTGGCTTTCTTTTGTCTTGGGTTTTCCTGACATATCTCTTTCAGGACTTTGATGTATGACTTCCCAGATCTTCTGGTGGTAAGCATGTTTGCTGTCTATAGGTACCGCCTGATCCACTTGATTTATAGACGACATGTCTGAGAGTGGGTCTCATTTCCACGGCAGCCAGTCTTGTTCAATCTGTTTTATGTCTCTGAGCCATAAATATGTATGTATTGTTTTTTAGGACAGGTTAATATTTCCTCATTCTTTCTCATAGGGGTGTTTTTGTCTTTTCCCAAAATGTCAAACAATTGCTGTTGTCGTTAGGTGCCACCTAGTCAAGTCTGACCCTTGGTGACCCTGTCTGCAATAGAACAAAACGCTTCCTGACGCTGTGCCATGCCTGGCACTATGTCAGTGCTTCTGGCAGCATTTAAGGGATGAGAAATAATTAAAGCAACAAATTTCTTTGTAAATAACTTTAAGTACAAAAATAACATATAATAGCTATAGAAATTTAGAGGAAAAATCTCTAACTCTACAACAAAATGGCAAATATTAATTAGCATTTGGGGGCATTTTTCCTGATATGTTTTCCTCTATATTTGGTAAACCAGATTTCGTGTGTGTGTGTGTGTGTCTGTGTCTGTGTGTGACTATCCTGCTTTTAGTAGTCATACATAATTTCTTCCTATGCAATTAGTTATTTGATAACATGCTTTAGTGGCTACGGTTGGCTCAGTTGGTAGAGCATTGTTCTCTGCTCTCTGCGCCCATGGGTTTGATGCCCAGCATCACAAAAGTGGGAGAATGAATGGCAGGCCACTCCCAAAGCAATCTCAACACATTCGGCCATTGAAGACCCTATGAACAGCAGAGAAGCCCTGACATGGTGCCCGCCATAAGACGGTGCTGGGGAGTGTTTCATTCTGTTGTACATAGGGTCTCTCTGAGTCAGACTGATGGCACCTAACAACAACAACAATGTAATGTTCTATGTTGTGAATGTGTCATAATTCACACAATAGTTTAAATATTTAGACATTATTGATTGAGGAGTTTTAACTAATAATGGAATTAGAAAGCATGATTAATTTAGCTTTTTGATACATCATTTAAAACATTTTCTTCTCACTTTTTAATAGTGAGCTAAAAGCAAACATAAGACATTTGCTAAGATAGAAACATCTACTCATTAAAAATGGAAAATATCATTACAATCAAATGAAATACTTCCAACTATTTTATTCCACATCAGATTAAATTACAGTTTAATTTTTTAAAAAGTTTTCAGTAGCACTAAGATCCATTGAGATAAGTCCATTTTCCTACACGTAGCCAGAGTATGTTTTTGTGTGTTTATGTGATTTTCATGGAAAGGATGGAAGTAAAATTCTAAGAACAGAAGGTATCCGTGACCTTTTAAAATCCACACCAACTGTCCTAGGCTATTTCTAAAATTTTACTTTAAGCCAAAATATTGAAAACTTCATTTTGGGGACCCAATGACTGTGTTTAGAATTTTCATATGACATCTACTTAAAATCATTCAATGAACCAGTTGGTCTTGAGTAAGTAGTACCCTTCTGTATTAATCATGAGTTATCTGTCATGGTAGCAAAATTAAACAATTGTTTTTCTTTAACTTAGGATGCGTACAAAATAAAATTATATTTTTTTTAGATCACTTCTTCCTAGTTGTTGTTGTGAGGTCCATCGATTGGGGTCTGACTCTTAGTAACCCTTGTAGGGTTTTCAATGGCTGATTGTTTAGGGATTATTTTCAGGAGTGGATTGCCACATCCTTCTTCCAGTTTTGCGGTGCTGGGGATTGAAACTGGATCCTCAGAAAGTGTGGAATAGCCCTCTACCTACTGAGCTAAACCCCAGCCCACATATTCTTCCAGCCATGAAACTGTTTTCTGAAAAATATGTTGTATCTGTCAGAGTTCAACCAGAAAAACAGAACCAAGAGAAGATAGATGTTGTTGTTGTTGTTAGATGCCGTCGAGTCCTGTTGGACTCATAGTGACCCTCATAGGGTTTTCAATGGCTGATTGTTTCGGGATTGCCTCGGGAGTGGGTGGCCACGTCCTTCTCCCGTTTTTGTGGTGCTGGGAATTGAACTCAGGACCTCAGAGACTGCAGAGCGGCGCTCTACCAACTGAGCTAAATCCCAGCCCAGAGAAGATAGATAGAAAGATCAATAGATAGATAGATAGGTAGAAAGAGAGATAGATAGACATACTTTAGATTAATTGCAAAAAACCTGACTTACACAATTGTGGAGTTGTCTAAGTAATCCTGAGTCCAAAGGACCCGCAGGGAGGGTCGATCAGGTAGGCTTGAATCCCAGGAACTGAGGCATGGAGTCTTCGTCCCCACATAGTTAAGCCTGGGCCATCTTTTAATGGGCTCACCTGATACAGTCAGACCCAGCCAGGATACACCCTTTTGCAAACCTCAATGTCACTGCACTCTAATCACATTGACAAAATCCCTTTGAAACAGCACCTTAGCCTAGCCATGTTGCCATAAACAAACAAACAAACAAAAATCCTACATATCGAAAGAAAATAAACTGAACTTGAAGTCTAGTTTTCAGTGCTGATTGAAAGAAGTCTGACAGTCTTGATTTTTGACTTTTCAGATGAAAGCGTTGGCAAAGATGGACTGCATGACTTTAGCACCTCATTTTTTATCCTTGGCTTATTGGGTTTGCATGGACTGCATAGTCGGAAATATACAAATTTTCTATACCCTTATTGCATTTATTATTGACTTTTATAGCTCTTCCTTAAGCTCTTAGCCACTATGTGCATTGATATTAATATTTAATACCATTATGGCTAATATCCTCAGAATGCTTTTATATAATAATAGCAGTGCATTTATACAGTCTCACTCTTCCCAAGAGTTGGGGATGTTCTGTTGACAGTGAATCATATTCCTCCCCTGCGTGGGCTGTTCTCCACCCACCTCTACAGAAATATTATTAACCTTTAGAGGGGACCCAGATCCGTGCTTGTAGCAGAAAGCAAGTGACCAATGCTCTTGCAGCCTACGTTATTCCTGTAGTGAGTTCTAAAAGGATGATTTCGTGATTTAAGCATTCCACAAAGGCTTACATAGAATAAATTACTCATTATGGTCCTGAAATCGAACACGGAGCCCCAGATGCTGGGAGAGTCAATATTGTTGCGTGGTGACTATGCTAGGGGGTTTCCACAGGGGTTTTAGAAAGCAGCGAGGGAGGCTTGGTCAGGAGAGCTGTCTTCCTGCTGTGCACTCAGGAGACAACTTCAGAACCCAGGGGAGGAATGTTCTCAGTTACGAAGATGGCCGTAACCTAAATACTTTCTCTTTGGTTGGAAAAACCAGAACCAGTCTACTGTGTTCAGATGCAGATAATATCACGGCATGCCCCAGGGGCAAATACTATCCCTAAGCAGTCAGCAAGGCTGATAATACAGTCGAGGAAACCCAAGCCAGCCTGTCATGGAACCGGTCATGCTGGTGTTGCCCTAAAACAATGCTGTGGTTAGAGCAGTTTCTTAACTTTTCTGAGCCTCTGCTTCTTCCTTTATATGGTTACAAAAATGATCTAAATGACATTTCTTAGTCCTTCTGTGTCTAAAGTCTTCAAAGAGATCAAACACGTTGAAAGCAGCTGAAATGGCTGAAAGAAAAAGAAAGTGTTTGGGTCTTCCCATTTGGATAATTTTTATACCTTATGGGGCAAAGAACCTGCAGCTGTAGCCCTGTGGCTTCTGATCCCAGCAGATCTCGGAAGCTAAGCAGGGTCAGGCCTAGTTAGTCCTTGGATGGGAGACCGCCTGGGAACGCCACATGCTGTAGGCTTGGGAGAAGGACCCAGCAACCACTCCCAAAAGTCAATCAGCCATTGCAAACCCTATGAACAGCAAAGAAACACTGACAATACTGTTCCCCTTGTTGTATGTAGGGTTGCTATGAGTCAGACACCAACTCGACAACAACAACAACAACATGAGGCAAAGGCATAGAGCATAATTCAATATAACTGGGAAAATGCAGTATTTTTTCTAGAAAATAGTTGGTTTTACATACTCTAGTATTACTTATAAATTTAATGTTATAAGTCTAGGTCATTTATTCTATTATAATTTTAAAATTGTAACCCCAAGGCTAATCTCTTAGCTGTTTCAGGTGCCAAATACTCTTAAACATTCGCAGTTGCTTTGGATATCGACTATGTAGATTATCATTCTGAATCTTAACACAAAGACTTTGTATTATGGATTTGATTTAAGCCAACAATATACTTAACTCTAAATCTCCCTGGGTTATTTATATCTACCCTTAAAGTGAGAAGACACACAGTGGCTACAGCAATGGGATCAAACAGAAAGACTGTGTACACGGCCGTGTTACATTCTGTTGTACATAGGGTTGTTATGAGTGGGACTTATTTACCCTTTATGGGAACACTTTCATACTTCAAGTAAATTGTGCTATATTTTTAATGGACTGAGTTTGAGCATCTAGAGATTTGGGTTGAGGCCTGATATCTGGAATACTAGATATGCAATAGTCATATTATGGCCTTCCTTATAGGTGTATGGATATTATTCTATCATTGACAACATTGTATTTCAGGAAAGATCTTGAAATGTCTTTTTTGATGATGACTGCAACCCCGTTTCTCTTCAGTTTGTCATTCCCAGCATGGTAAACCATATGATTATCTGACTCAAAATGGCCAGTGCCGGTCCATTTTAGCTCACTGATGCCTAGAATGTCAATGTTTATGTGCTCCATTTCTTTTAATGATTTCTAATTTTCCTCAATTCATACTGCGTACATTCCATGTTCCAATTATTAATGGATGTTACAGTTGTTTCTCCTCATTTTGAGTCGTGCCACATCAGCAGATGGAGGTCCCTGGGGCTTTACTCGATTTCTGTCATCAAGGTAGACTCTACTTTGAGGAGGCAACTCTTCCCCAGTAGTCTTTTGAGTGCCTTCCAACCTGGGGGGCTCATTTTCCGGCACTGTATCTGACAGTGTTTCTTTGCTATCCATAGCGTTTTCAATGGCTAGTTGTTTCTGGAGTGGTTTGCCCGTGCCGGCTCCCTAGTCTGTCTTAGTCTGGAAGCTCAGCTAAAACCTGTCCATCATGGGTGACCCTGCTGGTATCTGAGATACCAGTGGCATAGCTTTTAGCCTCATCGCAACATACAAGTAACAACAACAACAGATACGCAAGGCGATTTTCCTCAACCCTGTCATAGTTGGACTGAGATTTTTCCTATAGTTTCTTGGTCCCACTGCTCTCCCAGTCCACACCTTGCACGTGGGATGGACTGCACTTACATCTGCATCCCCCTGATTCAGCGTTCTCCCGGGCCTGCAACTTCATGGGAGCAAAGGCAAGTTCACCCTAAGTTTGGAATCAGCTAATGCATTTAATGGGCTGGGATTTAGCTCAGTTGGTAGAGCACTGCATTGCAGTCTCTGAGGCCCTGGGTTCAATTCCCAGCACCACAAAAATGGGAGAAGGACCTGGCAATCTACTCCCAAGGCAATCCCAAAACAGTCAGCCATTGAAAACCCCATGAGGGTCGCTATGAGTTGGATACTGACTCGACTGCACCTAACAACAACAACAGTGCATTTAATATTGGGTTTTACTCTGAATTCTCTCCATCCTGCTGGAGAGTTTGAAGTTATTGGACTGGATTCTGCCCACCCTTGCGTGTGTGTCCTGGTCATAAAGGAGCCACAGCTTCCCCATTCATCCTGATGGCCGTATGGATTTTCACTCGCAAATACACTTGCTCTTTGAGCGTCACCCCATCTTCTGAGTCAGACAAATACATTCACATTAATACTGTTTCTGTCCTTCTGTAACCTGTTTGGTGGGTTATGAAAGACGTCCCCAGAAACCAAAATAGTAGCTACAATCTTCACAGCAGGTCTTGCCAAACTTTTGCTAAATGACTAAGTATCAGTCCTGAATTTTTGTTCTACAATATTATGGTTGGGTAATAGGAAATATTTTATTTATTCCCCTACCTCAGATCCACCTGCTCCCGGATCCCTCTTAACTAATAGAAAACCAAATTATCAAATTATAGTTAAGTAGAGCGTGAACCTTGAAGAGCAAGCTCTGCCCCCGGAAGGGACCCCTGGGCAGGTGCCTGAGGCTCGCTGCCGGGTCCAGTTTCCCTGTCCTGTCCCAAGGTTGTCTCTTCCTTGAGGGATGAGCAGGTGGGCAACCGTTGCTGCTCCTGGACAAGCCTAGACAGGTCGTCCAGGATCACGGGAGGAATTCCCTCTGCACGTTGCCTGCCCTCAAACCTAACTCGCTTCTTCCTGAACCCAGACATAGAGGTCCAAAGCCTCTCTCCGGGCAGCTCAGAAATAATCCTGACCTCCCCTCACCTATGAATTTAGAATTAGGTTTTAAAATTCCTGGAACTTGGCTTTTCTTTGCTCCCATCTGCTTCCACAGGCACAGATCAAAAACAAGGAGCCACAAAGTCCTCACTCATTTGGTGCCAGGAAGAGGAAAATAGCAATAGACCAAAACAACTAGACAGGGGTTCATAAACGCACAAACTGCCTTGAAGCATGTGTTTTGAATTAGTGATCACTATTTTTCAAGTGGCCTGCAGCCATAGCCCTGTGGCATTTGATCCCATAATATCTCGGAAGCTAAGCAGGGTCGGGCCTGGTTAGTACCTGGATGGGAGACCGCCTGGGAACATCAGGTGCTGTAGGCTTGGGAGAAGGACCTGGCAACCCACTCCCAAAAATCAATCTGCCATTGAAAATCCTATGAACAGCACAGAAGCACTGATAATAGTGCTTCACCTGCTGTAAGCAGGATCGCTATGAGTCAGACACCGACTCAACAGCACCTAACAAAAACAACAATTTCTCAAGTGGGCTGGGGTTTAGCTCCGTGGGTAGAGCTCTGCTCTGCACTCTCTGAGGCTCGGGCTTTCAGACCCCGCACTGTAAAAAAGGGAGAAGGACCTGGCAACCCACTCCCAAAACAATCCTCAATCAGCCATTGAAAACACTATAAATAGCAGAGAAGCACTGACATGTCCGGGCATGGAAGTGTCTGGGAGTGTTTCCTTCTGTTGTAGATAGGGTCACTATGGGTGGTCTCAACTCCATGGCACCTAACAACAACAACAACAACATTTTTCAATGTCTTTAATTCAAATAGTGATGTACACTTCACAAAATCCTTGCATATGTGTATCGTATTTAATTTTCCTAAGTATCCGGTCGGGGCTGGGATTTAGCTCAGTTGGTAGAGCGCCACTCTGCAGTCTCTGAGGTCCCGAGTTCGATTCCCAGCACCGCAAAAATGGGAGAAGGACCTGGCAATCCACTCCCAAGGCAATCCCGAAATAGTCAGCCATTGAAAACCCTATGAGGGTCGCTATGAATCGGACTGACTCAACGGCACCTAACAACAACAACAACAAATATCTGGTCAAGTAAGAATTGGAATCCCTGTTTGCAAGTGAAAAACCAGAGACTCAATGAAATTAGGCTCTTGTCTCCAGTCTCACTGTGTGTGTGTGTGTGTGTGTGTGTGTGTGTGTGTGTGTGTGTTCTGAATGACGTTTACCCATCGGAATGATCAGAGATGTAGTGCTCAGGACTCACCTTGGATGAATTAAATCGGAAGCTCTGGGCGTGGACAAATTCTCTTTGGGGTTTTCCAGAGGATTCCAATATGCAAACAGGGGCAAGCAGAAACTGAAAGCACAGGTCTTCCGGTTTTCCATGATAGCACAGTGGTCACCTGAACGTGGGGCATGAGGACATTCATTGTTGCTGGCTCCGTGAGGTGGGGGCAGATGGTTTTGCCAGGCATTTCTTGGAGTGCTCAGCCCTGCAGTGAGGGTCCTCAGGACCAGCCTGGCAGCAGGCACTGGCCAGGCAGCGGGGACAAGACCCAGGTGCCTCCCGGAGCCCTGTAGGCGCCTTCTGTCTCTCCTGGCTGGCTGCATGTAGTAAGTGCTCCTCCATGGGGTGATGCCAAAAACTATAGGGAATTTAGAGCCCCTGGGCACCAACTCTGCTCACCCAGTTCCAGTCTTCCAGGAGGGTCCTGGCTAGTGAGGAGAGGACATGAGAGTTGACAGCCAGAAAGACAGAGGCTTTGTGGAGGGGCTGGGATGCGTGCTCAACTCGCGGAGTGAATCATGTGCTGCGAGGAACGTGGGACTCGGCCCGTGGCTGCTGACAGCCTCTTTGCCATGGTTTTTTGTACCTATTTCCCCCATACCTCTTCAGTCTCTACACTGAGCAATAATCGGAGACGCTGGACTTTATGAAGAAGAACGCGGCATCAGGATGGGAGGAAGACTCATTAACAACCTGCATTATGCAGATGACACAACTCTGCTTGCTCAAAGTGAAGAGAATCTGAAACATTTTCTGATGAATATCAAAGAACACAGCCTTCAGTATGGATTTCAACTAAACATCAACAAAACAAAAACCCTTACAACTGGGGCAGTACACAGCTTCATGATAAATGGAGAAAAGATTGAGGTTGTCCACGGTTTTGCTTTACTTGGTTGTGCAACCAATACTCATGGAAGCAGCAGTGAAAAAATCAAAAGATGCATTGCATTGGGAAAAGCTATTGCAGAAGACCTCTTTAAAGTGTCAAAAAGTAAAGATGCCACACTGAAGAGGAAGGTGCACCTGACTCATACCATGGTATTTTCAGTCATATCATATGGTTGTGAAAACTGGATGCTGAATAAAGGAGACAGAAGAAGAATGGGTGCTTTTGAATTATGGTGCTAGGGACAAATATTGATTATACCATTGACTGCCAAAAGAACCAACAGATCCATTCTAGGAGTGCAACCTGAGTGCTCCTTGGAAGCAAGGATGGCTAAACTACATCTTACATATTTTGGACCTTTGGTTAGGAGGGATGAATCCCTGAAGAAGGACAGCATGTTTAGGAGAGTGGCAGGTCAAGGGAAAAAAGGTAGACCTTCAACTGGGTGGATTGACACAGTGACTACAATGGGCTTAAACTTAAACATAAAAAGGATAGTGCGTGTGGCACAGTGTATGGTAATGTTTCATTCTGTTGTACATAGGGTCTCTATGAGTTGGACCTGACTCAAAGACACCTAACAACAACAACAGCAACATTTGTTTGGTGGTTTGTTGTTCTTGTTGCTAGGTGCTGTCGAGTCAGGTCTGACTCATCAAGATCCTATGTACAACAGATTCATAGGGTTTTCAGTGGTTGATTGTTTGGGGGATTGTTTTGAGAGTGGGCTGCTGAGTCTCCGCCCATTTTTACAGTGCTGGAGATCTGAACCCAGGGCCTCAGAGCTCACAGAGTAGCGCTCTACCTAAGCTAAACCCCCTTTTTTAGGGGGGAGAGGAAGAGAAAAGGGAGAAAAGAAAAGCTGTGATGTCTTGCTCTGCTCTCGCAGTGCCATTCATGGTGCAGAACCATGGGAGGCTGAGAGAGCAGCTTCTCCTGAGCACATCTTCCTACTTAGAGCCCCAGGCTTTTTACTGGGGCAACACTGAATTCCCTCTTCTTGTTTTGTTAGGTGCCATCCAGTCAGTATCCGACTCATAGCGACCCAATGTACAACAGGTGAAACACTTTGTCAGGGCTTCTCTCCTATTCATAGGGTTTTCAATGGCTGATTGATTTTTGGGAGTGGGTTGCCTGGTCCTTCTCCCAAGCCTACAGTGTCTGGTGTTCCCAGGTGGTCTCCCCTCCAAGGACTAACCAGGCCCAACCCTGCTTAGCTTCTGAGATCTGATGGATCAGATGCCACAGGGCTATGGCTGCAGGCTGAATTCTCTCTAGCAGTTGGAAATATATGCTTAGAAATGCAGTTGAGCTGGTTTCTAAAGGAGCTGTTCTCTCAAGTGGAGAATGGAAAAGTTCTTTACACAAGAGATAAGAGAGATGATTAAGGGACAATAACATTTAAAACATGTGCTGTACATTCTTTTCAGGCTTGGTTTTAAAACTAATGTTCTGTGAAAAATGATAGCATCCCTTCTCTGAGTAAGTAGCCCTGAAGAGGATAAGGCAGTTAATAAGAAAAGGCATTGTTTGTAAACTCAAGATCTGATCAGGACCTGGAGTGAAACTTGAAGGGATTTGTCTCAAAAAGAAGCAGGAAGAAAGAAAAAAGAAGGAAAGAAGAAAGAAAAAGAAAGAAGATAAGAAAGAAAGAAAGAAAGAAAGAAGGAAAAGAAAAGAAAAAGCAGCAAGTGAAGAAAATCCCTGGAGGCGTAAGGAGCCGGGGCCTTCTAGAGGCAGATAAAAGGCAGGCTGGTTTCTGAGGACCCTAATTACTTCCTGCCTGCCTGGATCTCTTGCAGAGAATGGAAGCCGAGAGATCAGAGGGAAGAGGAAAACTTTCTCGGAAGATAAGGAGATGCGCACTGACAGCTCAAGCAGTTAATTAACGCAAGTGGCCTCCACTGCTGAGTGGACAGAGGTGGGCGGTGGGCAGAAAAACCTTGTGGAGCATGAGACGCTGGGGTGACCCATGCTGACCAGTTGGTCAGCTGTCCCAACAATGTCCCATAGCTGGGGTTGCCAAGATGCAAAGGAGCCTTGAAATCTGTGCTCACAACCAGCAGGTTAGAAAGCCAGATTCTAAGAGGGGATTAGGAAGAAGGGCTAGGGCTTCTTTAAGCTGTATGTCAGAGGTACCAACCATGGGCTTACTCATAAAAAAGATGGAGTGCCTGGCACGGGATGCGGTAGGATTTCGTGCTGTTGTACACAGGGTTGTTATGAGTCGGAGCTGACTTGACGGCACCTAATAACAATAACTCAGTCTGTAAGTGCATTTTTATGCTGTGTTTTTACTTGTATCTTATCGAACCATTATATGGCCCACGAAGATTAATGAGTAAAGGTCTGAGCGACTTTACTTTTCCATAACCCACTGGTTTATAGCTTGGTGTTTCAGGATTCTGGGGGGAAGCATCTCCCCGAGGCCTTTTAGGGAGTCTACCGGGTGATGGAAGCCTGCAGCCATAGCCCTGTGGCATCCGATCCCGTCAGATCTCAGAAGCTAAGCAGGGTCAGGCCTGGTTAGTTCTTGGATGGGAGACCTCCTGGGAACACCAGGTGCTCTCGGCTTGGGACATGGACTTGGAAACCCACTCCCCAAAATCAATCCGCCATTGAAAACCTTATGAACGGCAGAGAAGCACTGACAATAGTGTTTCACCTGTTGTACGCAGGGTCCCTATGAGTCAGATATGGACTCCACGGCACCTAACAACAACTGTGTGATGCAGAGTCACTGTCTCCTGAGGTTGGATCCCCCACCTTGGCTATAGTGTGGCATCCCCAATGTCCTTCTCTGGGGTAACCAGCTGCTCAGAGGAGACTCTGTGATCCTTGCAACCAATAATTCAGTCTGCGGTGTGGCGGCTCCTGCTGAGCGCTGGCGCGTGGGTGGCTCCGTGGCTGGGGAAGGCTGAGCAGAAAGCCGTGACCCTGTGTGGCGGGGAGGGCCGCCGGCCACCACACTGCTGCAGAGATCGATGCCCTGTGGTCTGGCCTGAGACGCGGAGGGGAGTGATGGGAAGAGGCCGTGCTTTTCCTCCGCTAAGCAAACCTCGGTATAGATTTTCCGGTTGATTTACGGTTCCCAGAAGAACTCAGGCACCTGGGTGCACAAAGAGGGCGCGTTTTACAGCCCCCAGCGCTGGCTTCTGACTGTGCAGGGACCAAGCCCCGGGTGGGATGGGCAGTTTGCTCCCTTCTCCAGCCTGCAAAGGGAAGGTTGTGCGTGTAATGCAGGCACCGTGGTTGCAGCTAGGGGCGTCAAACAGGCTCCTGTGGGTAAAGGCCGGGGCAGCAGGAAGTGACCAGACTTTGCTCCTTCATCATTGGGTGCAGATGGAACCCTGGGAGCACAGCTGAGCTTCTGCCATCACCTCCACCCCGTGACAGAAACACCTCCTGGCATGTCTTGCCGCCCTCCGTGTGGCTTCCTTCTAGCCCCCTTGGTATGGCCACCAGGATTGTTGTTGTTGTTGTTGTTAGGTGCCGTGGAGTCGGTATCCGACCCATAGTGACCCTCATGGGGTTTTCAGTGGCTGACTGTTTCGGGATTGCCTTGGGAGTGGTTTGCCAGGTCCTTCTCCCATGTTTGCGGTACTGGGAATTGAACTCAGGACCTCAGAGACTGCAGCGCAGGGCTCTACCAACTGAACTAAATCTTAGCCCTATGGCCACCAGGAAGAGCCATCTGAAACCCAAAGCTGCTTCAGCCCTTCGCTGCCTACAGGCCGGGTTCCTCTGTCCTGCCGGACGCACAGGTCGCATGGATGGACACCAGGACCCATTTCTCCTGCCTGATCCCAACCCTCCACAGCCTCTTTGAACTTTCTCATCCCCGGCCAGTTCCCAACAATGTGCGGTGACTGACATAGGAGGCCACTCCACAGCCCTCTGCCTCCCTTGGCCTGCGCTGCAGCTTTTAGTGGAAGCCTGGGAGTTAGCTCAGTTGGTAGAGCGCTGCGCTGCAGTCTCTGAGGTCCTGAGTTCAATTCCCAGCACCGCAAAAATGGGAGAAGGGCCTGGCAACCCACTCCCATGGCAATTCCAAAAAACAGTCAGCCATTGAAAACCCTATGAGGGTCGCTATGAGTCGGATACTGATTCCACGGCACCTAACAACAACTTCGCTTTGATTTTTGTGAGCCGGTGTTTAAATACTGTGCATTCACGGCAAATTTCCCTGGCCGTGGCCCCTCCAAGATGAAGTAGCTATAGTCTATACTGACGTACACACGCACTTGTAAATTGGGTGACCACCAGGTTTGATCAAGTTCCCCCTCTCTGCCCACGGGCAGGCTTCTCAGGCACTCACACTGGCCTTTGTGTCCCCAGCTAACTTGTGTCTGACTTGGCCTAATGCACATTTTCAGACTCTGGCCTCCCATAGATGAAGGCCCTGACGGCGCCCGCCATGTGTCGTTAGCATTGCTGATAATTATAAATCTTCTTTCAGGCCTTTTATCTCCATTATCGAGTACCTCGGAATTGATTGGCCACGCATCATCATCGGAGCTCCGGTCCCCTCTGTGTCCTTGCATTGTCTCGGTGCCTTCTGCTCCTCTCGGAGGCCACACTGTCACTTCTTCTTCCCCTGCTCCTGTTGCCCCCCTCGGTGCCCTCTGGCACCTTTGACCGCTCGCTGTCATTACTCTCCATCTTGCTTTACGATTTGTTCTCTATTGTGTTGAGGTCCCGAGTCTCCAATGTCATCTGGTGTCCCTTGATGATATATTCCGGACCCAGCTCTGCGTGTCTGGAATACGCGTCTACCCATCAGAATAATCGGTACCCGTCACCTCTGCTGCCACACTAATAGCCCTTGGGCACATTTATGGAGCTTTGTAAATACCACAATGCCTTCTGCTGCATTGCCTGGCTGTTTTTCTGATGCTCAGGTTTGGATGTTGGCTAATTTTCCCAAGCATAATGCTGTTGAAGAGTGCTACTAAAAAAAGGCCCTCTCCGCAGAGATGTCTGATGGACTCTTCATTCCGTGGGGCTTCTCGCCTCTGCCTCTTGTTCTTGCCCCGGATTTCTGAAGGTGTGAACCACCTTTGGCTCTGAGTTTCCCTGTAAGATACATTTGAAACAAATACTTGGTGGTTTTTATTTTTATTTTTCATTTTTTTGAGGTCCTGGGGGTTGAACCCAGGGCCTCGTGCCTGCATGCTCTGCAAGTGCTGGACCACTGAGCTGCACCCCCAGCCCATTTTTTTTACTTTTTGAGACAGGGTCTCGCTAAGTTATGCAGACTGCCTCCGGTCTCAAACTTGTGATCCTCCTGCCTCTACCTCCCAAGCCGCTGGGATTACAGGCGTGCGCCAGCCACCGCGCCTGGCTAGTACAAATCCTTGTTTTCATGACTATCTTTATGTGGCTGTGTAAAAGTTAAATCACTGATGCCATTTTCAATATTTCAATAAAATGAAAATACTGAGGTCGTCAATGATCACCTCTCATGTCTCTATGTGTTGGTGAGTCGACCGTTGCCTTTGACCTTCTCATTGGCTGTTTGTCATCATTTCAAACATTGACAGACTTTCTGTTCTTGGTCTAATGTTGTTGTTGTCCTTGTTGGGTCCCATCGAGTCGGTATCCAACTCACAGCGACCCTGCATACAACTGGCGAAACACTATTGTCAGGGCTTCTCTGCTGTTCATAGGGTTTTCAATGGCAGATTGATTTTGGGGAGTGGGTTGCCGGGTCCTTCTCCCAAGCCTGCAGCACCTGGTGTTCCCAGGCAGTCTCCCATCCAAGTTCTAACCAGGCTGACCCTGCTTAGCTTTGGAGATCTGATGGGATCAGATGCCACAGGGCTACGGCTGCAGGCTTCTTGGTCTAATAGGCAGTCCGTACTCCTCAATAGTGGTGTTCTGAAGTGGTTTCTTTCCTTTTACTTGGACAGGCTGAACCACTGAGATCCTCAATTGACTTTCTTTCCTTCCCCCATGACTCTTTCTATTTGCTTTGGATTAGAATAAAATCTTGTTAATTTGCACTCTACAAATTTGGGGGTTATATTAATTCAGAGCATTGTAGGTAGAAGTACATCTTTGTGCTATCTCTAAAAGACGTATCAAGCCAACCTTGCACTCATGTCAATGTGTTGTGACCAAATCTGCTGCACATCTGATCCATGTCTCTAGCCAGTGCCTGAGGTGAGGCCCCGACAGTCTCTTCCTGTCTCTACTCCATCCGTGAACATCTCTGCCTTGGGCTCCACTCTCCTGCCTACTGTCCAAAGCTTGCTTCAGTGAAAATGCCTGGTGTCAAGGATATCTTTTTAGCCTTCACTCCAGCTTCTTGTCTGCCACCTGGCTCTCACCTGGAGCCAGAACCTTCCTCAGAGTCCATCCGTCATCTGCTGTGTCCTTTTTTGCACTTCATGTACTCCTGGGACAGAACACAGCACTGGCTACTTCCTAGGCCCCCGTTTCTGCTGTGAGAACATAATCCCCCCACTTAGCCACCTGTAAATAGACAATGGAGCAACAGGAGCAAAGCCTGCTTGTGGGAAGCTCAAGACATTTCACGCTAATTACCACCTATTTCTGCCCATTGCTATGGTTTTCCTTCTGACCATAAACATATCATGCACCGTGCGCTTGACTGATAGTCCTCTTCTGCATGCAGCCTCTCATTAGTGTGGAGAACTTCTGTGCCCGGTGGGTCCCTGCCTACCTTTGACTCTTTCACCTCTGTAGACCTCCACTCCAAGGCCCTATCACTCCCCTAGGTATGCTCGTGAGGTCGGAACCAAAAGAAGTAAGGAAATCAATCAGTGGATGAAGTGGGGAAAGCAGGTAATGATGGAGAGGGTCTCATGCATGCAGACCTGATAACAAGAACTTTTTGGAAATGACTGCCAGAACTATGACTTTATACACAAAAATATTTCCACAAGGACATCTGCTCAGTCACTGGCTGCCTAATCCTGGACTGACATCACCCTTGTTATTGATCTTTGCAGCCAACGATTTTTGTATCAAAATATCTTATGTAATGCTCTTCCTTTCACCTTTAAAACCTTCTAGTTCCCTCCACCTTCTGCAAAATGCCCATAGTTTACCATGCTGCCTGTGTTCCCATCGCCATGCTCTGCTGTTCCCAAGCAGATATTATTATTCGTTGAATAGTCTCTCTTTTATTCTTATTTAGGTTGACACTAGAAAGCTTCTTATGGATCATAACTGTCAGCATGTCCAAAATCACTATGAAGGTGGGACTTTGAGTGACAAATTTTCTCTATCTCCTGCTAACTCCTCCTTCCACTGTGACAGTCCTTCCATCTTGCTGAGAGACTACAAACCGACCTTTCCATCTTTTCTCATCAGCCAGCATCTTCCACTTCCCCTCCCATCTGGCTTATACTTTTAAGGCTCCATCTTCTTACTGATTTTTAATGATCAAAGCCCTTGTGCCCTTTTGTGTGTGTGTTTCTTCCCCCTGGTCTGATGAAAAACTCACTTTGGACAGAGCCAACTGTGGGGCACACGCCTCGAAGCCTGGCCTGGAGGTTCAGACAGGTGGCGCTGCCCCGCACACAGATACTAAACACAATTCACTTGGGACCCTCGGGTGAGGGGTGTGGACGCCTGCGGCCCTCGGGACGCCAGAGGAGACAGGAGAAAGGAAAAGCCTCAGGCGCTTTTGCCTTTCAGGGGAAAACACTGGTGTTGGTGGTCTCAGTGGTCACGAGGAGAGAGTTATTTCTTTGTCAGTGATCAGACGGAGAGCAGGTTCTTTCCTTGTTGACGGTTGAAGATCTGGGCCAAAAGGGTCTAGCTGTTTCCTTGCCGGTGGTCCGGGCCAGAGGAAGGCGAAAAGGTCTTACTTAGCTGAAGGTCTGGGCTAAAAGGGGCAAAAAGGATCGAGCTGCCACAGTGCAGCTCTTTATATAGCTCGCCCACGGAATGGCCTGAGCCAATCAGCTTTCAGTCCAATTGTCCAATCAGGAAGGGTTTTGTACAAACGTGCAACCAAGTTACTTTCATTTTCTCTGGATTTCTAATTTACAAACCACATATTCAAAAGCCGTTTTCCCAGTTTTGGGTTTTTTTGCCAATTTCCTCCAATTTTTCCCCTACAAAAACCACCTACTTCTTGCCTGCATTCAGCTGCCGGGGGCTTCTGAGGAAGCCCTCCCCCAGGGAAGAGAGGACCTACCGTCAGATTATACCACCAAACTGCAGTGCTGCTGGGCAGTCCTGCTGGATTTCTTTAGTCAAATACTGCTCCACTCTGTACAAGAATGATTACAAATTCTTCCCACTTCCCACAAATCTCTGAGCATTTTTCTGGTCCTACCTACTTGGCCCATGTCCTCATTTACATCGGAAAAGATAGCCATTGCACAGGGATTCTATAAACAATCCTACCTTCAATTCTGTCCACTCTCCTTTCTTCCTGAGGCAACATAGTAAACCCCGCCAGTTAGCTTCTGGACTCTACTCTCTGCCATATTATTCTTTTTGACTGGAATATATTGTATTTCTTTTTCTCCAGGATCATTTTCATTGGCTTCTAAATATAATCCCACTTTACAAATATCAACAGTCAGTTTTAACACAGATGTAAGCATCATCCATTGTAGAAACGCAGTGGAACACTGTATTTGTCCATTTGTGTTTGTACAACAAAGCACGTGACACCAGGTGATTCATAAACAGCAGAAATTTATTTCCCTGCAGTTTTGGACTTTGGAAAGTCCAAGATGAAGATGCTGACAGGTTCTGTGTGTGGAGAGGGCCTTATTTCTCCTTATGTCTCCTTGAGTGATGCTTCTTCCAGAATGGATGGACACTGGCTCCTTGCCTGGAGAAAAAGGAGAGGCTGGATCCCCTCAAGCCATTTCTAAGGTGCCAATGCTATCCATCAGGGATCCATCCCCCCGACCTCATCACCCACCGAAGGTCCTAACTCTTAACACCACACCATGGGAGATTAATTCCAACCTGAGTTTTGGAGGGGACACAAACATTCAAACACTGCCAGTGCAATGGTTCAGAGCACAGAATCTAGAGACAAATTTCTTGGGGCCAAATCCCACCTGGGCCACTTGTTGTTATTGTTGTTGTTGTTGTTAGGTGCAGTCAAGTTGAGTCCGACTCATAGCGACCCTCATAGGGTTTTCAATGGCTGACTGTTTCAGGATTGCCTTGGGAGTGGGTTGCCATGTCCTTCTCCCATTTTGTGGTGCTGGGAATTGAACTGGGGACCTCAGAGACTGCAGAGCAGCGCTCTACCAACTGAGCTAAATCCCATCCCTGGGCTGCTTGTTAAGATTGCAAATTTGGAAAGCTACTTCAACTGTCCTTCAGTACTTCTGTAAAATGTGGTTGATGACAATGGAGTTGACTCTGTACTTGCAAAATGATTAGAAAAATACCCAGACACACAACAAGCTTTCCCTGAGTTTTCTACTATTCGTTTCAGAACTGGTTCTCTTACAGAGTTTTCAGCTTCTCCTAAGTTTATACAAATCTGCCTTTTCCATAACAACTCAGTCTGGACCATTTGCTCTCTAGTTCTGCTCCACAAACTGGAACTTACATTATCTTGGTTTGGATCAACTAGTTCCTAAATTCCATGACTTATGTCTTCGTGTTTTTTTCCCACCCATTTTTGTTGACTTATATTTGCAAAAGTCTCAGGGGAGAAAGGATAGGGACTAAAATCTATGGATTTCTGAGCATCTTCATGTGCTTTCACAATGGACTGGTAATTTCGAATGTGAAGTCATTTTCCATTTGGGTTTCAAAGGCATTGTCCTGTCACCAGTGGAGGAGGCACCTAACCCCAGGCTCATCCTTCTTCCTGGATAGACTCTCATTGCAGCATTTGAGAATCGGAACTTTGCTATTGTGAGCCAGTGCTTTGGCATGCATCTTTTTACTTGTTTTGCTCCATGTTCATTATGTGCTTTTTGATCTGAAAACAAGTGACTCTACATTCTTGGAGTCTGAAGAAGTATATGTATGTTAATTCTTTGTAACCTCTCCTCCATTTGTTCTCTCCTTGCATTCATTCATTCATTCATTCATTCGTTTATGCATGCTTGGGAAGATGTGTTTAATGGTCTGATGAATAACAATCATGAGTGAATTACCTTTTTTCTTTTTTCTTTTCCTTTCCTTTCTTTCTTTCTTTCTTTCTTTCTTTCTTTTTTTCTTTTGCTGTATTTAGAGGTTGAACCAAGGGCTTCATACATGCTTTGTGAGTGCTCTACCACTGATGCCTGCAGCCAGAGCCCTGTGGCATCCAATCCCATCAGATCTCCAAAGCTAAGCAAGTTTGGGCCTGGTTAGTCCTTGGATGGGAGACCGCCTGGGAATACCAGGTGCTGTAGGCTTGGGAGGCAGACCCAGAAGCCCACTCCCAAAAAACAATCAGCCATTGAAAACCCTATGAATAGCAGAGAAGCACTGACAATAGTGTTTTGCCTGTTGTACGTAGGGTCACTATGAGTCAGATACCAACTTGACAGCACCTAACAACAACAACAACTACCACTGATCTGTACCCCCAACTCCTTTCTAATTTTTTCTTTTACCTTGAGACAGGGTTTTGTTGAGTTGTACAGTCTGCCCCTGGCTTTGAACTCACTATCCTCCTGCCTCCACTTCCCCAATTGGTGGGATTGTAGGCGTTCACCACTGAAAGCCCCACTGTCCTTGTTTTTTAACATCTATAGTTGAATGTTAGGGCTGGATTTGTCCTCCATGCCTCATTGTTTATCTTTCTGTTACTTTTTTCCACACTCGGGGGGATTTTTCACTTTCTGTCCATTTTAATTTTACCAACCATACATAATTCTCGGGCTGGGATTTAGCTCAGATGGTAGAGCGCTGCTCTGCAGTCCAAAATGGAAGAAGGACATGGCAACCCATTCCCAAGGCAATCCCGAAACAGTCAGCCATTGAAAACCTTATGAGGGTTACTATGAGTCGGACTGGACTCGATGGCACCTAACACCACCAACAACAACATAATTCTTCACCTGCTCTCTGACTATAATATTTCATTGCTTGTTTCCATGTTCTAAATATGACAGCTTCTCAAATCTCTCTGATTCTAACAATTAGGGATTTTTTAAAAAATTCTCTTTTTTACTAAACCTCTTTAGTCTCTGAGTGGCCTGTTTCTTTCTGGTTCACTTTTTCTGTTTGTTCTTCCTGGTGTCACTTTTTCAGATGAGGGGTTCCCTTCTCGACAGTCCACTCATTACAAGGCTGGAAGCCTGGGGAGCTTGAAAGCACCTTTAAGCCTTCCGAAGGGAAGACTGTACCGCAAAGTAATTTGGTGCACATAAAAGTTTGAGAGTTGCTGATAAAGAAAACAAGGTGGTCTCATTAGGGCTGGTTCTGGCCAGGCCACAGTGGGCAGATTATGTTCATTTTCCAGCACCGTGAGCTATGAACACATATCCTAGCAATGACAGCCTAGGGTATTTGCTAGAACATTATATGCAAAATCACACAAGGAGCCAGCGTTGTTTAGCCTGGAGAATTTCAACACGACATGACTGCATTCTTCGAGCATGATTGCAGAAAAATGTTTGGGTCTTTTTTTCTGCCGTGTGTCCAGATGTTAAAAGTATGCCCAGTGGAAACCAAGTCTGAGCAGAGTTGGGTTTAATGAAAGGAGACACCGTCTAATTATTCCAGAGCCTCCTTTGGATCCGTGGCTTCCTCATTAGTGACTGTATTCTGAAAATGAAGGATGGAGCCTTGCCCGAGATTCTGGGGCTGGGATTCTCTGAGGCTGGCCTGAAGGTCAAGTGTCTGAGTCGCTGCCAAAGACTTCCTAAGGCCCTTGTCCGTAAACCTCCACGTCAATATCGACAGCCAGCACGTCTTCCCTGAGATCAATGAAAACAATTACAGTGTCGAAACATAAAAACAAAAGCTAACAACAGTAACAGAAACCCCTCTGGATTTTAACTAGCAGAGATAACGTTGATAGTGAGGTACTGATTTTCAAAATCATGTTGGAGGCAGTAGAGAGAGAACTTGGGCTCTTTATTTTGGAGATGAAGAGAGGGCGTGCCTTTGCCACCAGATGATTATTTTTCAAGGTCACGCATGTTCAAGGGCAAACTATGAAAGCCCCTTGTCCGGCGTGAGACCTTTCTGGAATGGCCGAGTCAAGTTCCAGTGGACAATGGGACCTAGGGAAATGTTGTGATTTTGTGTTACTTTTAGAAATCACCTGATCTTAAAAATATTCTTTCTTTTAAAATAAAATAATTGATAATATAGCATCTCTCTTGAAAATCGGAATTCCTCATTTTATTCTTTCCTAACTCGGAATATTTGGAAGTACCGGCTCTGCCATCTCTCAGTACATAGCAACACGCCACCAACAGCCTTACATTTCATATTCAGAGTGAAAAGTGCCAGGTTGGCTGAGAAGGAAGGGAAATGACTTTGAGTTCAACCCTTCGAGTTCATGTCGATTTCAGTGGGAGATGCAGCTACTTAGAAACTCAGGGCTTTCTTCCCTTTTCATAATACAATGAATTTTAAAAAGCAAGCCCACTCATTACTAAATTACCAAAGTCCTACTCACCGAGTGAAGTTGATTGACTGGAGCTCTGGAAATTATATAAGGTTCTGCTGCCTTTGGCGCACGCCATCCTGAACGTTATTATTTTAATCCTCAGCCTTTGTCCTTTGTCCTTTGCTTTTCTAAGGAAAAGACAAAGAAAGAAAGAGAAAGAAAAAGAAAAGAATAAATAAAAGAAAAGAGAAGAGAAGAAAAGATAAGCAATAAGAAATAAGGCAAGGGGCCAAGGAAGAGGTAGTGCTGGGGGGTCAAGGTCCCAGAAGTTAGACTGGACTAAAACTCAGGGCTACTGGGCGACTATCATTGTTAATTCAATTTCATAGTCCAAGATTTTGAAGAGGAAAAGAGGGTGGTGTGGAGGTCCTAGGAGTATTGGGGGTGGGGTGAGAACAAAGGAGGGTGGAGCTTGTAGGGAGGAGTCCAGGCACAAGACATTGGCTGCAGTGGAGGAGACAGGAGGGCCACGGCCTGAGCCCTAAGGGAAGAATTCTATTTTTAATTCCAGGGACTCTTTTAAAGGAAGCAGAGGACACAAGGCCAGAGGGGACGCACAGTTTTATTTAGAGCTCAGGGCTTTTCTTCCCAGCTCTTGTGAGCACGCGGAATGTTCTAGTGACCTCAGGTACAGAGTGAAGGTGTGACACCTCAGACCTGGAAGGCAGGTGGAAGCAGGAGCAGAGTGCATGCTGGGACAGGGGCAGCCACAGGCAGGGCCGGGGACCAGAACCCGTGTCTTCTGGTGGCTCTGCTGGCCCTCAGTCCCAGCTGTGGGCTCCTGCTCATGTTGTTAACGTTTATTAAACGTGCTCTGGGTCCTCTTCAGAGTGCAGTCACGGACGTTGCTGCGGCTTAGTGGGTCTGAATCTAAACTGAGTCAAAAGCTGAGGTGGAAAGTCAGTTACTATTTTCAGCCGCTTTAGACAAGATGGAGTCTTGGGTGGGAAGTGTCACCACACAGCAGATTTCCCTGGAAGTGTTAACGTTGTCTTCCTGCATTTTGATGCCAGAATACGGGTTTCTTTGGTCAGAAATTGCTTCACGTGAAGCCTTTTTTTCCTTTGCCTGATGGAACTAATAGGATTTACCTTTTAAGTAAACAGAAATTGTACTGTTATATACTGCCCTCTGCTGGCGACTTCAATTCTATTTCCCCGGCTGCAGAAGGGGATCTAAAAACGAGGTGGTGGTGGTGGTTGTTAGGTGCCCTCCAGTTGGTATCCGACTCACAGCGACACTCATAGGGTTTTCAGTGGCAGACTGTTCGGGGATTCATGTAAAAAAATAAATAAAATTGCCTTTTTCCCTGTCTTGGCAAATCTAAAATATAACAAAACAAACAAACACACAAAAAACAATCCCTAGAGAGTTACCAAACTTAATAAATAGATGGAAGGATGTTATTGCTTAACCTTTATAGAGTCCTCTAAAATATAGTAAAATTATATTTTAGATTAAAATCAGGGCCTTGCTGTCTGGCATCTCTGCTATAAAGTGTGCTTTATTATGCATAGCTTCATAAGGCAGTTCTTATGAAACTGGCAATTCTTCGGTTAATTAATATTTATTAATGACTAAATCCTATGGCTTCCCGAAATATTAGACTCTATCAGGAAACTTTGATGTGCAAGGAAACCATCTTAGTCCAAAACCAAAGAGGAAAATGAATAATGCAGCAAAACATATTTGAAGCTCAATGAAAATTTATAAGGCATACTTGAGATTATAAATTCTAAATATTAGATTACAGAGGACAGCTTGCTAGCAACGATCACCTCATCATTTTGTCCTCTCTAATACTGTAAGTTAAAACAAATGCGCAGAAACTAGAGTGGGTGCATGCTTAATTGTCAAAGGAACCGGGCTCAAGGGAAAGTCAGTTGCAAAGCCTGGATTAGAATTAATTGTCTCAAAATCCTCAGCCTATTGCTTCATCTACTGAACAATGCTCTGCCTTTATTAGTAATTGGGAGAAAGAATTTGGTGTGTCAAACACTTTATTGCGAAACCCAGGTTCAGTGGTGAATTCTAATTAAAGCAACTTTATGATTTTAAAAAAATCTGAACTTTTGAAACTTTTTTTTCAAAAGGGAAGCTGCTATGGCCAGGAAATGAATTGATCTCTGTGTGTTTAACCGAAAGCCTGCTTTAGAGTTAGTTATGTCCTCTTGTTTATAATTATTTAGGGGTTTGGAGGAGCGTCCTGCGGCTCTCCCCCAGGTTCTTTAAATTAAACAGCGGACCTGCACACATCTTCATTTGGTTCTGGTTGGGTAAACTTCTTCAGTGAATTGGGGTGTCCCATCGCTTCCTAGATGAGCAGTTGGTGGTGGAGAGCAGGTTTATTTAGAGTAAGAAAGTCGTTTAAATGAGTCTTTGGTTATGCTGTTGAAGGGGTGGTTAATGCACTGTGAGCGGGGGCTACCCATGCATGGGCACGTTTATAAAAAAAAGAGTTTCTGGGCACGTTTATAAAAAAAGAGTTTCTGGTTTTCTGACCAGGCAGGTCTTCGTGAAGGCTTATTTTTTTGCAAATGCGAGATGTTATGTTCATTTTATCATATATAGTCTTCATTTGAGCCTGGAAAGAGGAGCTGCAGGGCAGACGTAAAATTAACTTCTCTCTCAGGATGCTAACCTTCTGGTTTTAATTTATTCACTTGTCAGTCTCCTGAATGCCTCATGAACTCCAGCTATTGATTTCCGTGGCCAATGCTATTTTTCCTGTTTATTATAATATATTGTCCTATTGTTGCTGGGCGTTTTTGCTCGGCTAGATTTCCCACACAGTGGACAGGAAACTGTTGCAGGGCATCAGACTTCCTTAGATTGAGTTTGGAGGAGCAGGGAGGGACCTGCCCACTCCTGGGCTCTTTGTGTGGAGACCGCCAGGCCCAGAAAACCACCCCCGGCCACTTCCTTCCAGCCCGACTCCCCCACTGTGTCCCCCAGCCCTGGGAAAGTCTCCTTATCAGCGCCAGGGTTGTGTCATTTCTTTTTACACTCGCTGTTTATTGTCTTTAGAGCGGCTCTGTGGGAATGTTCTCTTCAAGCGTGACAATGGGGAGTCTCGGAGCACACGGGTGAAGTCACACAGCGCTGGGCGCCAGGCCTTCCTCGGCCTCATCCTCAGAAAACAAAACCCGGGCCACCGTGCAAACTGTGGCTTTCCTCCCCGGCCCGGGGTTCTTTATCAAGAAAGAGCTTTAGAAGCGGCACATGTCCAGGGCCCTGCGTAGGCCTAACAACCACAGGGACGCACACAGCTTCTAGGACCCACGAGGACCCACTGGGATGGACCAAAGGAGGCAGAGGGCGCCCCACCCCTCTACCTACTCTCTCTCTCTCTCTCCCTCTTTCTATATCCCTCTTGCTGTTTCTCTCTTGCTTTCTCTCTCTAGCTCTCTCTTTCTCTCTCTCTTGCTCTCTTTCTTGCTCTTTCTTTA
>VMDO01019845.1:0-38774 GCA_007922755.1 Pedetes capensis
TAAACCACTAAAGATAGGAATTTTCATTTTTGTAATTTAGGTTTCTAGAGGCAAAATCACTGGATCATAAAACATGAACTTTTTCAACAAATTGCTTTGCAGAAATGCTGTAATTTATCCTTCTATCAAAAATGAGTTAGCATATTTCCATTTCCCATGGTATTACCAGCAAAGTATTTTGACAAAATTTTAATGGGATAAATACATAAACTGCCTTAATTTCCATAGTGATGTTTCCCATGATAAATATGCCACTCAAGAACTCCTAAGCACAACATTTCATAAATAACCCTGAAACCCAGCAGGCAATTTAAAAGAGGTGACTCAAGATGTGTAAGACATAAAAGTTTACTATTCTCAGCAGTTGGATTATCAAGAGCTTTCTTCTAATAGCTTCTAATATTTACTTGTCACTTTAGTTCATTTATTTTTATACCCTTTTAAGCTACCATTTTGATGCTGTGGTCTATTAATACTAAAATTTAATAGTAAAACATATTATTCTCTTGATCTCCTCTACTTCTCTTGTCTTTCATTTGTTTCATTTAGAGATTACTCTCCTTCCATGTGTATCTGAATCTTTGGCATTCCCCATCTGCTTTCTCAATTCTCTCTATATAAGCATTTTCACCCAGTATGGTGTTGAGCCAGTAACCCATCCATTTTTCTAGGTTCATATTCTTATAAAGTGGGTGATACAGTATATGTGCTACAGATTCTGCTGGAACACCCCTAGGCATTTCATTCCCTATTTGTACCTAACATCTGCCTTCTTAAAATACCATTTTATATTTTATGTACCCCAGGAGCTAGCAGTGCTTAGACTTAGTTGGCTCAAGAAATGTTTGGCAAGTGCATGAGTTAAAAAAATAATTACTAATGTTTTTATAAAGTATTTTCCAAGTCATTATTCAATATGAAAATACAATCACAGTAGCCCGGTGTGGTGGCATACATCTGTAATCCCAGCGGCTTGGGAGGCAGGGATGAGAGAATTGCAAGTTTGAGACCAGAGGCAGTCTGCATAATTTGGGAAGACTTTGTCTCAAAAAGTAAAAAAAAAAAAATGGATTGAGGGTGCAGCTTAGTGGTCCAGCATTTGCAAAACATGCAAGCACAAGGCCCTGGGTTCAACCCCCAGTACCCCAAAAAAGAAAAAACCAAAAACAATCACATTAACTCTTTGATAGTAGCTGGGGAGTTTCAAAGACGTTAAGTAGCTTAAAAGAAGGCTTATGATACAAACGTGGCAGAATCTGTAATAAAACTCATTTCCTCATTTCAAATCTACCTCTTTTCATCATATGGATTTTAACAAATAATCCTATCATTTATTCATTTTCCTAAAGTATCTTTTTTGTTAAATAAACTATGAAAAATATGAAACTAGTTGAGTGGGCAAAGAATGTGAAATATTCAATTAAAATTATTACATATATTTACATGCATACATGCATGTACACATGTGGGCACACAGTTTAAGTTCCATTTTTCTTACAATCATTTCCATGAAGATCGAAGGCCATGGCACAGCCCTCAGAGCCATGAAATGATGCCTTTGGGGTTAGTCTGCCCATCTGGCATCTAATAGCACTAAACAGATGGATTTGATCTTTCAAAGAAAATGTATTTCATTGCACACAGCGTGAGATTGCAAAGAAATACTACCTTCTTTTCATGACTACTACATCTGAGTCAGAATCAGTTCTTTGAATTCTTTCGGAGAAGTTGGACTCCATCCAAAGATGCAACCTTTCCTTATTTCTCAACATTCCTGAGCTGTGTGACCCACAGGCATTGCTGAGCTTGTTTCTGCATGTGAGGACACTGCACCATATCCATTAGCCAACCGTTCCTTCTTGCTTCTTCCCTGCATTGGCAGAACAGAATATTCCCACGCTGGCTGCCTTCAGATGACTCAGTAAATTTTTCAGCTCATTGGTAAAGCTGTCTCCAGACTATTCACTCCCAACAGTGTACAGAATGCACGGCTGTCGTGAGCGCGTGTCATGTGCGATCAAAAAGCTGAATGTGGCTCTGGGCCTGTTTTGCATTTTATAGTCACATAAAGCAATTGGGCAACACCATTATTCTGCATACCTTTGACATGCCTACAACGTCATGCCACTGCCCTGATCACCAGTGTGGCAGGGAACTTTTTTGGCTTTTTAAATTGATTTTCCCTCTGCTTCACCCAGAACAGCATTTTTCCAGTGTACTCTTCAGAAACACTTTTTATTAACAACTTTTTAATAAGTTAGGGAATTATAGACCTCTGTAATCTCTTCCATAAATTTAATGGGAACTTATTTGGAGAAAAATGCTACTCCGGTCTCACAAGAAGGTATTCATAATCTTTGTTTATTCTACCAAGTGAGACTGTATATTCAGGTATGTGCAGAAATATTAATGTATTTGATTAGGGTGTGCCACTTAAGATATAGTTGGAGACATTATAATAATATACAGTAGAGACATCATATTGCTTTTCCAAATGCAACTAATTCCAAGAGTTTCTGGTAGGAAGTATAGATCTATGAATATATACTAGATTATACCTATATGTACTAACCTGGACATTACCATGACATTTTCTGTTTAAAAGAAATTTTTTAAAAGATATGGCATAACACCGCTAAAACAAATACATACAGAGGGTGACAAAAATGTGCACACATTTTAAGAAAGAAAAAAACTGTATTAAAATTGTAATACTTAACACCTACTGATAACGAAAGATGTAAATAAGTCACATTTGACTTCTGAAATTATAAGAGATGCTCCATGTGGTTATCATAGCAGAAGCAGCAGGACTTACTGCTGTGTGAGGCCTCTCAGGTCTTTCCTTCTGCATATCATACCCAGTACTATGCGTCTCAAACTGATCACAAATGTGGGCAATTGTTAGGCATGTTGGAGGTTCTGTGACAATTCATGCTTCCATTGTCATTGTACTTCCATAGTGTACTTTAATTTCAAATTTTACTTCCAAATAGTCTGGCAACCCTTGAGCAACAACCATGTTTCCGCCCTTTCCTTTGAGTGTGCTACCTGTAGCGTGGTGGTGCTAGCATTCATTTTATTAATGCCATCTTTTGAGCACAGATCCTACTACACACTGTTACTGTAATTCAATTCAAATTTGAAAATATTGCTTAAAAAGCATATATATATATATATATATATATATATATATATATATATAATTGTTGTTGTTAGGTGCTGTTGAGTAGGTATCCAAATCATAGCAATCCTACATACAACAGTACCACAGGCAAAACACTACTGTCATTCATAGGGTTTTAAATGGCAGATTGATTTTTGGGAGTGGGTTGCCAGGTGTTTCTCCCAAGCCTACAGTATCTGGGGTTTCCAGGTGGTCTCCCATCCAAGGACTAACCACGCCCAACCCTGCTTAGCTTCCAAGATCTGATGGGATCAGATGCCACAGTGCTGGGGCTTCAGGCAATATAATACATTATATACACACTGTTGGGCTGGGATTTAGCTCAGTTGGTAGAGCGCTGCACTGCAGTCTCTAAGGTCCCGAGTTCAATTCCCAGCACTGCAAAAATGGGAGAAGGGCCTGGCAATCCATTCCCAAGGCTATCCCGAAACAGTCAGCTGTTGAAAACCCTATGAGGGTCGCTATGAATCGGATACCGACTCGACAGCACCTAACAACAACAACAAATACACACTGTTATATGTTGTGTGCAGAGAAAATAGGTTTACATACAGGTATTAAGATAGAGATAACTAGAAATATATGGTATTCCTTCATATATTCAGTTATATTGCCGAACATTTGTCTCTTCATATGTAAGTACATAAAGTTTTCCTGAGCAGTTGTGTTAGGCAGGGAAGGTAATAGATGAGGAGGAGGTCACATCTATTCTGTTATTATGAATATTATTATTATTGTTCTTATTTGGAGTACTTAGAGGTTGAACCCAGGGCTTTGCACATACCTTACAGGTGCTCTAATACTGGACTGTACCCCTAACCCACTTATTTTTTATTTTGAGCCAGGGTCTTGCTAAGTTATACAGGCTGCCGCAGGCCTTGAACTTACAATGCTTCTGCCTCAGGCTCCTGACTCTGGTATTACAGCCATGCACCACCACTTAAATGTAATTATTTTGAATGTATTACTGTTAGTGAAAAATTTAGTGAGAAATTTAGTGAGATAGATATTGGAATAGGCATTTGCATTACTGAATTACTATATAAGTCCTTGAAATTTAATATGCTTTTTACTCTGCTTTTTATAAAAGTGATTAAAAAGTATAGAACTCAACATATGGCAGAAATTTCCATTTTTAACTTCACAATTTTATGAAGCTTTTGCAGCTGTGCCACTGTGGTATCTGATCCCGTCAGGTTTGGAAACTAAACAGGGTTGGACCTGGTTAGTAGTTGGATGGGAGACCATCTGGGAACACCAGGTGCTCTAGGCTTGGGAGACAGACATGGCAACCCACTTCCAAAAAAACAATCAGCCATTGAAAACCCTATGAATGCACAGAAGCATGACAATAGTGTTTCATCTGTTGAACATAGGGTCGCTATGAGTCAGACACCAACTCAACAACATGTGACAACAACAATATTATGAAATTGCTTCATTCTTTTAAGCTACATTGAAAAGAGATTCAGTTCCTTAAGTTCATTAAATTTTCATTCATTCTTTTGGTACAAAACATGTATGAATAAGATAATAAATAATAATATTTAACAACCAGCTGCTGGGGGTGGGAAGAGGATTTCCTTGATTTATTGCATTTGTCCATTGCTGTGGTGTAAATACTTTCATCATAGCTGATTTTTAATCTACCAACATGACCCCCTGAATACAGAGATGTTGCCATGAGATGTCCAAACTCACTCGGCAGAGCCAGTGCAAGCCAACTCTTTGAATAAAGTTCAATAAGCTCAAATATGACAAAGGTAACTTTAAAGAAGAAATGTAAATGCCAGTGCTAAAATATTTTGGATCCGTTCTTTAAATAGGAAAGGAAAATGCATGTAAGTCAAAACAAAACAAACAAGTGCGAGCATAATTTTATTTAGGCTCATTATATTGTTTAACATACAGATAAATCTTTAGGGAGAATTTTGATATCAAGTAGTTCTCTGAATTCAAGTAGTTATATTCATGGAATATCACTGCACCTACTTGAAAAGTCAAGGTAATTAACTACATTCTGTAATTTTGAGAAGTATCACAAGAAATTTCAGCTCACAGATTTCAGGAAGGGAGAAGATAAGAACCATTTCAACTGCATATTTTAAAGCTCCAATTCATTGTTGTTGTTGGTAGATGCTGTTGAATCAGGTCCAACTCATAGCAACCCTATGTACACCAGAACAAAACACTCCCCGATTCTGTGCTAGTCACACAATCTTATTTATATTTAAGTCCATTGTTGCAGACACTGTGTCAATCCATCTAATGGGGGGGTTTCCTTTTTTTCATTGACCTGCCACTCTCCCAAACATGATGTCCTTCTCTAATTCATTAGGCTCATGTTAAAGCTCTGAAGAATTTTATCTAAGTTCTCTACCATGAACACCGGGAGGATTCTCAAAGTAGAGTACGTAGCAAAGGTTAGGAAAAAGGGGGAATGTTGACCATCACATAAAGTTTTTAAAGAAAAAGTGGAGAAGTTGCTTTGATATTTAAAGTAATCTAGGTATTAGTCATGAGTTTTAGAATACACATCATTTTTTGTTTCTGTGCTCAGCAGTTGAACCTGAAGTCTTGCCTATATGAAGCAAGTGCTTGACCACTGAGCTGCATCCACAGCCCCCTTTTTTAAATTATTTATTTTGAGACAGGGTCCCAAAAACTGATAATCCTCCTGTCTTAGCCTTCAGAATAGCTGGGATTACAGACATGTGCCACCATGGCAGTTTCCACATAAATATTTTTAAGATAATTGGTCCCTAAATGTTAATTGGATCCACAAAAATCAGAATGCTCTATTCAGAAATTAGAAGATGGCAAAATTTGTGCACACTTATTCCTTCTAAATTATAATTTATATACAGATGTATAATGAAGCTCCAGGATCAACCCTCCAGTATCACAAGAAGGAAGGAAGGAAGCAAAAGAGGGAGGGACGGAGGGAGGAATGGAGGGAGGAAGGAAGAAAGGAAGGAAAGAAAGAAAAAGAAAGAAAGGGAGAAATGGAGAAAGAAAGAAAGAAAAGAAAGAAAAAAAGAAAGAGAGAGAGAGAGAGAGAAAGAAAATGAGAGAAAGAAAAGGAAAGAAATAATACTTGTTATGGTTACCTTTGCCTGCAGCCATAGCCCTGTGGCATCTGATCCCGTCAGATCTCGGAAGCTAAGCAGGGTCTGGCCTGGTTAGTACCTGGATGGGAGACCGCCCGGGAAAACCAGAAGCTGTAGGCTTGGGAAAAGGACCTGGCAACCCCCTCCCAAAAATCAATCTGCCATTGAAAACCCTGTGAACAGCAGAGAAGCACTGACAATAGTGTTTCCCCTGTGGTACAGAGGGTCGCTATGAGTCGGATACCGACTCAAAGGCACCTAACAACAACAACAACAATGGTTACCTTTATGTGTCAACTTGGCTGGGGCAAGATCAAACATTTTTCTGGCTATATCTGTGAGGGTGTTTCTGCATTACAGAAATATTTGAATCAGTAGACTAGGTAAAGCAGACTTCCCTCTTAAGTGATTTCAAGGCGTGATTAGATCAAAAACAATGAGGAAGCAGGAAATCTTTCTGCCTTTCTGTATTCATACTGGGATGTTGTTTACTGACTTCAGACTTGAACCAAAACATGAGCCTTCAGACCAGAACTGGAACATCAGCTCATCCAGGTCCACATCTTGTTGACTATGGCTCATGGGAATCAGTCTCCACAATCTCACCTGCCAATTATTGTAATCTATCAATCAACCTATTTTATCAAGTCTTTATTTCTCTGGAGAACTTGATTAATAATTAAATGATAATATTTATTGTTGTTAGGTGTTGTCGCATTGGGTCCTATTCATAGCAATCCTATGTGCTACAGAAGGAAACACTCCCAAATTCTGTGACAGGCACATAATCTTTTTTGTGTTTAAGCCCATTGTTTCAGTCACTTTGTCAATCCATCTTGTTGAGGGTTTTCCTTTTTTTCATTGACCTATCACTCTCTCAAACATGATATCCTTCTCCAGGGATTGGCCCCTCCTGACATCTCCAAAATACATAAGACACACTTTAGTCATCCTTGCTTCCAACAAGCACTCTGGTTGCACTTCTTCTAGGGCAGACCTGTTGGTTCTTTTGGCATTCCATGGTATATTCAATATTCATCTCCATCACCACAATTCAAAAGCATCAATTCTTCTTCTGTCTCCCTTATTCAATGTTCATCTTTCACAACTTTATGATGCAACAGAAAATGCCATGGCATGAGTCAAGCGCACCTTTGTCTTCAGTGTGACACAGCAATATGCAAGCCCCCACAGTAGGGTAAGCTAACAGACACATGTGGATAATATTTAATTTATTAATAATATTCAATTTATTTGCTTGAAGAAAACCAATACAAATGATTAAAATGAAGATGAAATCCAAAATCCTTACTATGACCTACAGGGTTCTCATTGACTCTCTTCCTGCCACCCTCTAATGTTTGTTCTCTAATGTCATCTCTACTCTCTATCCTCCTCTAGTTTATTTTATTCCAGCCACATTGTTCCCTGAACATGCCAGACACACTCCTGCTTTGGGACCTTTGCACTCCTACCAGATAGCCACAGACTAGATACATGATCTTCTCCTAGATAGTCACAGGAGAAACTCCACCAATTGTTTCATTTTGCTGTTATTAAACAACCCCTCCTTGTAGTAAGACCTCACTAACCTTTCTATTAAGTATTCCAATAGACTTAGAGCCAATTTATCTAGTTGTAATCTCTCACCTGTGTTTTCCATCACTTTTGCATGGTTTGCAGTATCTGTAATTCTGTATGTTCATATCACTAATTTATACATATACATTTTGTATGTAAATGTATGTTATTTTTTCTCTCCCACTAGAATATGTCTTCCTAAAAGCAGCAATCATTCTAGCTTCTTTATTGTCATGTGCTCAGTGCTCTACTCCAAAACAAATTTTTAACAATAGATGAATGGACGCCCTATGTGTCAAACATGTGCTATGTAGAAAACAAGCAAATACCAACAAATTTCACAGTTTTTAATAATATGGAGGCTGAAAGAATAATAATTAAAGAACTGTTTATCAGAAATGAATTAATACAATCCATTACCTCAACAGGCTAAGGAAGAAAAATCACATGATCACATAAATAGATGCAGAGAAACATTTGACAAAATCCAACACCCATTCATGACCGAAGCTCTCATCAAACTGTGCATCAGAGAGGAGCTTCCTTAACTTGATAAAGAATGCATTTAAGAACAACTATAGCTAATATTACACTGAATAGTGAAAAACTCGTTTCCCTTCTAAGATCAGAAGTAAGGCAATGAATTCCCCTCTAACTGTTACTGGTGAGCATAGATCCTGAGTTGCTGCAGTGGTCTGGGCAGTCACAGAAAACCTTGGTCCTTGGTCCCATTTATAAGTTTATAGATTATTTTATAAACACATCCAGAATGGAATTTCAAGATGGTTTATTTTAAAATTAAAAGGAGAGCCAGAGCAAAAGCAGAGAGGCTTGGGGTAAGTAAGTTGGGGTCTATGCCTGTGGGGGGGAAAGGGGAGAGGGAGAGTGGGAGGGAGAGGGAGAGGAGGGCTAAGGGAGAGAGAGACAGAGAAAGAGACAGAGAGAAGCAGTCTGAGGAGTTAGATTAGCATGAGGAGAGAGGAGATAGATAGGAAAAAGAAAAAGTTACAATTCCTGATATAGAAACCAGAAAGCCGGCAGGTCTAGCAGTGAAATCCTTGGATAGCAGGATTTATGTATGCATCTACATTGGAGGTTAGAAATTATACAGGACCATCAATGAGGCTGAAGCCATCTCCAAACATCTGTGAAGTCTGTGTAAGCTGCAGATGGCTATAGACATCTGTAGACTTCTTTAGGTTGTTCCGACCATTGCTGTAAGCTGCAGATGACTGGACATTGGAAATATATCTGGATATTGCAGACTGGACCCTGCTGAGAACTGTGGGTACTGAGGACTCTGGATATTGTGTTGAAGGGGCAACTTTGGAGTTTTTAAGTCCTATCTCATTAAGGCCTGCAGCCATAGCACCCCACCATCTGATCCTACCTGATCTCAGAAGCTAACTAGGGACGGGTCTGGTTGTACTTGGATGAGACACAACCTGGGAATACCAGGTGCTGTAGGCTTGGGAGAAGGACCTGGTAGCCCACTCTGAAGAATATTCAGCCATTGAAAACCCTATGAATAGCAGAAAAGCACTGACAGTGCCAGGCATAGCACAGTGTTGGGTAGTTTTTCTTCTGTTGTACATAGGATCCTTACAAATCAGACTGCTAGATAGCACCAAACAACAATACAACAATCTCATTAAGAGGACAGATAGTCCTCCCCTCTCTTTGATCTTGTCTTCAGATGTGTTGGGTTTCTCTCACCCCTCAGAATCGGCTGACTAATCTGGGCTGTAAAACTGGTCTTTATCACAGGAGGGGTCCTACTTCAACTGAGGATCCTTGAACCAGACATGGAGGCACCTGTGGCCTTCATAAAACAGAGTACTGGCTACAGATTAGGCCCTTTGTAAAAGTGCTAAAGGTTATAGACTAGGATATCTGAAAGAGGGTAGTATCTCCTAGCAACCACACCATTTGTAAAGATATTCTCTATAGAGAATCACTGACCATAAGACCAAGGCTTTTGTTTCAGAGGAAGTTTACATTGATACTCACATTTCAGGTGGCTGGGAAGCACATGGATGAGCTGGAAAGGGTATGACTGCAGAGATCTCTATTCCTTTTCTTCTTGCCTATTATATCCCTCTAATATAACCACTGCTTTTCCACATTGCACTGGAAGTCTTGGCAAGTATGGTAACAAAAGAAGAAGAAGGAAAAAGTATCCTTGCTTGAAAAGGAAAAAAAAAAGCTGTCTTATTTCACAGGGGGTATGATTTTCTATGTGAAACTCTAAAATAGTTGATAACAACTTTCTGCAACTAACATGTTCCAAAGACATTTCTCAGGTTATAACAATAGCCAATCATTTTCCTATCTATCAGCAATGAACGAGTTGAATTTAAAATTAAAAGTGCGTTACAAATTATACTAGCATCCTCCAAAAGAAATATTTAGATATAAATTCAGGAAAATATGTCCAAGATCTATAAAAGGAAAGCTACAAACTCTGATCAGGTTATCAAAAACTAACAAAGTAAAAAGATAAATAGTCCATGTTCATAGATAAGGAAGTGTCAATGTTGATGTTAAGTTTATATAGAGAGGCAAAAGACCCACAATAGCCAATATAATATTGAAGAAAAATATAATCAGACAATTGACACTACCTGTCTTCAAGTCTTACTTTAAACCTAAAAAAATAAAAATACCATAGTATTGCCAAAAGGATAGACAAATGGATCAATTGAGCAGAATAGAGAGCCCAGGAATAGATCCACATACATATAGTCAGCTGATCTTTGACAAAGGAGCAAAAGTAATAACTTGAACAAAGTCTTTACAACAAGTGGTACTGGAACCACATATCTACATGCAAAATAAAAATGAATCTAGACAAAAATTTTGTGCGTTTAGACAAAACTAACTCTAACTGGCTCCCACAAATAATATAAAATAAAAAACTATAAAACATCTAGAAGATAATGCAAGAGAAAATGTAGATGACCTTGGTCTTGGCAATTTTTTAATACAATCCCAAATGCATGATCCACAAAGAAATGATAAACTGGACTGCAGTAAAGTTAAGAACTACTGCTATGTGAAAGACAATGTCAAGACAATGAGATGAGTCACAAATTGGAAGAAAATATTTCTGAAGACATTTCTGATAAAGAATCATTATGCAAAATACACAAAATATCTAAAAACTCAGCAATTAAAGATGAAACGATGTGTTTAAATATGACATCCTAACAGACACTTCACCAAAGAAGATATACAGATAACAAGCAAGCCTATGAAAACATGTTTAATGTCACATATCTTTGTTGTTGTTGTTGTTGTTAGGTGCCATCGAGTCAGTATCCGACTCATAGCGACCCTCTGTACAACAGGGGAAACACTATTGTCAGTGCTTCTCTGCTGTTCATAGGGTTTTCAATGGCAGATTGATTTTTGGGAGGGGGTTGCCAGGTCCTTCCTCCCTAGCCTACAGCTTCTGGTGTTCCCAGGTGGTCTCCCATCCAGGTACTAACCAGGCCGGACCCTGCTTAGCTTCCGAGATCTGACGGGATTGGATGCCACAGGGCTACCGCTACAGGCCACATATCTTTAGGGAAATGAAAATTAGAACAGTGAGATACCACTACATATATATTAGAATAGTAAATCCAAAACACTGACACTACCAATGCTGGTCAGGATGAGGAGAAATAGGAAGTCCACTGCTGATGGAAATAAGTGCAAAATGGTACAGCCACTATGGAAGACAGTTTGGCAGTTTCTTTTAAAAAAAAAAGAACAAAAAAACAACTATATGAACTTGCACCCATATTATCAGCAGTTGTACTCCTTGATATTTCTACCATTAATTGAAAACTTGTGTCAACCTGAAAACCTACATGTGATATTTTTATTCATAATTGCCTAAACTTGGAAGCAACCAAGATGTCCTTTAGTAGGTAAATGAATAAGTAAACAGTGGCACATCTAGAAAATGGAATACCATTCAGTACCCCAAAGAAATGAGCAGTCAAGCCACAAAATACATGGAGGAAACATAAATGCATATTAATAAGTGAAAGAAGACAATATGAAAAGGCTAGGTACTAGGATTCCAAATATATGACATTCTGGAAAAGACAAAAGTATGACGATAGAAGGACGGAGGTTAGTGGGGAGAGAAGGCTGAATGGGCAGAGCAGAGAGGATTTTTAAGGCAGTGAAAGTCATGTGCATGACACCGTAATGGTGGATGCTTATCATTATACAATGGTGAAATTGGATGTAAAACACCAAGAGTGAACTCTAATGTAAACTATGGACTCTGAGTGATACCAATATGTCAATATAGGTTCGTTCATTGTAAAAAAATAAAAAAGTATAGTGTGGTGCAGGATGTTGATGGAAACAGAGGTTGTATATATGTTGGGACAGGATGTATATACAAACTGCAATTTTCACTCAATATTTCTGTGAAACTGAAACTGCTCTACAACATACATTTTATTGAATTTAAAAGTGTCTATTGAGGAGCCATCCACTGAAATATCGTTATTTCAGTCTCAAATACTCTACTGTAAAGATTGTTTTCTGTTTCTCCTTGTATCTTCATTTTCTAATCTAAGACATTAGAATTCTTGCCAAGCCTCAGATGAGGTCTTTCAGTATGTCAATAGTATCTTACAAGTAGAAATCATTAGATTCCTTCCCTAGTTTTTCATAAGTTTGTTAATTTATCTATGTGGTGCATAGCCTAGTAATTGAAACAGAAAATATTTCCTGAATGACTATTGATTGTTTTGGTAAGACACTATGTACATAATATATTCCCTAATGCTATTGTTTGATGAGAAATTACAAGTCAACACTATAGTGTATTCCATATCTTGGGTGATCCTACCTTACAAAGTGTACCTTTAAATGCGTAGATTGAAAAAACTCGAAGTTGCATTACAGAATTTTTAAATTACTGTTACCACTAAAATGATAATATTATGATAATGGAAGATGAAGCACTCATTTTATTTTAAGTAATTGAGAAATAATGATTTAATGTAAAGGGTACTTTACTAAAATTGAGAATCTGTGAATTCTAAAGTCTGTTCTTCCACTTACTAGCTAAATGGTTTGGGTGCATTGCTTTAATTTTCTGTCTTATGTCCCTCACATGTGGGTTGAATTAAGTTATTTCCAAGGTGCCTCCGAACGTTAATCCTCAATTATTCTAATTTAAAAGAAATGAGATTTCAAAATACCCACAGACTGCCATCAAATGCCATCCTTCCAAAATAATATTGTATATTCACTGTGTTCAAACAATCTCAAAATTTTTATAGATGATTTCTTGTCTTTTGTAACTATTCAGAATGTACAAATTTAGCCTGCAGGAATGTAAAGTCAAATGCCAGAGAAATTTTTAAAATGACTTATGATTGAGCAACTGTCCCTCTTGACTTATGTGCTTGTCTTATTTTCTTTGTAATGGAGCTCATTTTTTAATACTTATTTCAGACAAACCTTAACCCTGTATTCCTGTTTACTATCATTACATCTTAAATAGTGCTTTATTTATTTATTTTAATTTTGCTGGTTTATTTTGGAAGCCCCAATGTAGGTAAGAATTGTAGGACTAAAAACATGGTTGAAGTAATGATGTTTGTCTTTGTCTCTAAGATTATATGAACCTTAAAAATGGGTAGCCTGCAGCTATAATCCCGTGGAGTTTAATCCCATCAGATTTCAGAAGCTAAACAGGGTCCAGCCTGGTTAGTACTTGGATGGGAGACTGTCTGGGAACACCTGGTGCTGTAGGCTTGGGAGACGGACCGGCAACCCACTCCCAACAAACAAGCTGCCATTGAAAACCTTATGAATAGCAGAGAAGTACTAACAATAGTGTTTCCCTTGTTGTACACAGGGTTGCTATAAGTCAGATACCAACTTGACGGTACCTAACAACAATAAAAATTGGTAATAATTTGAGGTTAAAACAAAGAAAAATAAATATTTTTAGTGCAGTGAAATATTTATAAAAGTTGAGCATTTCTAAGCTGAAAATCTGAAATTCAAAACATTTGAGCACCATCATAATTCTTAAAAGAAAATGTTGGATTTCAGAGTGCTTCACTTTTCAGATTAGAGATATTTGAATGATAAAATGTATGCAAGTATTCTGAAATAAAAAAAAAATCCAAAATCTGAAATGCTTCTTGTCCCAAACATTTCAGATAACTGATACTGTAGGAAATTTTCTATTTTTATTAGAAAATACTGTTTTGATTAAATGGTTGTAAAACTAGCCCATTATTGGCTAAGATCAATAAAAAAATAACAACAAATGCTGGCGAGGTTGCAGAGAAAAGGAATACTCTTACATTGTTGGTGGAGCTATAAATTGGTCCAACCACTGTGGAAATCAATATGGAGGTATCTTGCAAAACTGAAAATAGACCCAGCTATAACATTATTGGTAATTTACCCAAAGGGAGATGTGTCATCGTACCATAGAGACACTTGCATCTCCATGTTCAATGCAGCACTTTTCACAGTAGCAAGGATATGGAATCAACCAAAGTGCCCTTCAATAGAAGAATGGATAAAAAAAACTATGGCACATGTACACAATGGAATACTACTCAGCAATAAAAAAAATGAAATAAGGCCATTCACAGCAAAATGGGTGGAATTGGAGAACATTTTTTTAAGTGAACAAACAAGCTCAGAAAGAGAAACACCACATGTTCTCACTCATATGTGGGAGCTGAATCAAAATTATAAGAAGGAAAAAATCCTATACAAAGGTCGGATCATAATAAAAGAAAAAAAAGCTAAGAATGGTATTATTATAGATGGTTTAGAAAATGCATGTAATAGTTCTGACAAGGTAAAAAGAAAGTTCACTGCAGGAAAAGCTTCTATCTTAAACAGAACTGCAACCCAAGGATATATAGAAAAATATTACCATAAAAAGACAAGTAAATGGTAGAGAAGTCTTTGATGGGGGGAAGTGTACAAGAGGTTAAGGGGGAACCTATATGAATAATGTACAACAAAATGCATATATGGAAATGTCACCGTGAAAAGCATGTCAGAATGAATCACATTAAGGTGTACATTAAAAATTTCCAATAAAAAATAAATAAATAAAATTAAAAAAAACTAATCCATTATCATGTATTCCTTATTAAAATGTACAGTGGTCACCTTTCTTGGGAATAGTACCAGAGTTACTACATACTATACTAAAAGAAATGAAAACAATATGGACTCTGGCAATAAAGAAAACATAATCTGGGAGCCCTAAAAAGATGAATAGTGATTTTTGTAGTGCTGGCTTCTGTAGTATGATGACAGACTAGCAGCAGCCTTCATATGACACAGTGAAATAAAGCCAGGATAAGTAAGAGTAGACTGTATTCTCAAGAGAGAAAGACTAGAAAAACACAAAAATTACAAAGGAGGTGATAGGGCAGTGGCAAAGTGCAGAGAAGAGAAGATGCAGAGAGGCTGAGCAGGGCCTGTCTCCAGCTGTGGCTCTCCAGCAGAAGAGAAACAGAAGCCCCATCAAGACATAAGCCAAACAAACAGCCCCTGTGGAAAGACAGGAAGCCCCAGCGGACAAGTCTGCAGTCCTTGCAACTCTTCGCTCCAGCTGGGGGATTAGTGAGACAGTGGCTCTGCCTTCCTGAGGGGTCAGCGTTGGAGAAGAGATTCATTTTCCTACAGCCCCTATCTCAGAGGGCTGTGACGGGCACCATCTTGAGAGAGAATCTGCTCTCTGAGACCGAGCTACGCTGGGAAAATAAAGAATTATCATGGGCCAGGGAGCCTGGGAACAAGTGGGACACAGCGGCAGCAGGCAGTTACAGAGCTGGGGAAGGTGGCACACCAGCGTGCTGCAGAGTTCAGGCTTGGGCAAGTGGAAGGCAGCACTACTCCCTGGGAGGAGGAGCTGACACCATCTCCTGTGGGTCCCTGCAGGGATGAGCAACCTCCAGCTGAGGTCAGCAAGTATCTCCACTTCTGGAGCCAGTTATCTGCTAGGGGTTCACAGCCTGAAGCTAGGATTGCAGAGTCCTTGAACCCTGCAGCTTCCTCCCATCCTCCAGTGCTCAGTGTTGAGCAGCTTATGAAAGCGCTGAGATGGGTCACTCAGTGCAGATCTCGGGGCTCTGTTTGTTTCCCACACTCCTGAGGCACTCTGCAGATACCCCTTGGCTTGGATATTAACCATCCCACGCAGTACAAACTAGGGAGTCTCAGCTAAGAGGGGCCAGCACAGACTCCAAGTACACGTGAAAAAAAGTTCCTATAGTTACGACAGCTCTGGCAGACAACCGCCTTTGGAAGGTCCAGGCTCAGCACCTGCGTAACTGGTAGAAAAGATAAGAAACTACAACTACAACTGACCGCCACCCCTGCCTGGCAGAATCCAATGTTAGAGTACACAGAAGCTGCTCCAGTATTTTGTCATGTTTAAGTTTTTGATTTTTTCTTCTGTTTATCTTTTTCATTTTATTATTCTAATTTCCTCTTTTTTCTAATGTGATTATTTTCATGTTTTAGTTTTAGTTTTCATTTTTATTTTGCCACCTGTTTATCTTTTTCCATTTACTATTCTTTAATATGATTTTTACTTTATTTCTTAGGTTTTTAATATTTTATTCCTATTCTTATGTTTATCTAATTTTGTATACACATTTTTCTTTATTGTATAATCAGGTTTTTTATCTTTTGCTCTTTTTTCTCCTTCTTCCTAACAGAGGCAACACAGGAAAGACAGAAGAGGGAGGGAGGGAGGGGGAGAGAAAGAGAGAGAGAGAGAGAGAGAGAGAGAGAGAGGAGAGAAAGAGAGAGACTCAAAGTTTAAGAAGTGGAACTATCCTTAACAAAAAAAGGGAAAATAGGTGACATTTATCTCTTATTTCCCATTCCAAGGCTCATACGGGGACAGCCATCTCTACATCTCTGAGCTGCTTCCTGGGGACCCTCAGAGCCTACTCAGGAAGCTCCGAGGAGTGACTGTCACCTACCTGCAAGAAACAGGTGACTTTGATTGGGTGAATGGCCAACTAAAAGAGACAAAAACGTGTAAGCAAATAGTGTCTTTCTGGATTTAATTTTGTAAGCTTTGGCTTTCACAAATCATTTAAAGAAAAAGAAAATGTGGCTTCTTTTGGAAATGATCCTTCTATGTGTAAAGTCTGCCATCATGTGGCTGCTTTGAAAAATACTTTTGGAAGTGATTTTTCTTAAGCATTTACATTGAAAAGGATATAGGACAGATAATGTGAGATTCCATCATTATTAACCAAATTTAATCAATAGAAGAGAGTCCATTTGTGGTAATAATACTACTATGCAAAGTGTTCCACATAATTACTTGTTCGTCCCTCACTACCAGCCTTTGGGATAGATGCACAAGGTGTCTTTGTGACATGCGAATACTATTTGCTTTGTCCTTCACAAGAGTACTGACCCAAAGCCAGTTTTCATATTGGTTTCTGATGTCAACTAGCTATAAGTTTATAGCATCAAATGACTATGACATGATAGTATTTAATGTTAAGCCCAGTACACATGCTGAAAATAGACATATTAGAACCTAATACTTTTTTTAAAAAACTATGCCTTAAAGTTTCTAGCTATTTTAATACAGTGGTTATATTTTTCAAATAACTGAAATATTCAGGGTTCACTTTGTGCTATGTAGACAGAAAATGAATAGTAGAACTAATGTTACTACCATATGTCTTAATAATTGTCCCGTCCCGCGGGACCCTAGTTATTCGCGGGGTTGAGGGGGACCTGTCTGAAAAGAAATGGGCAAGAGAGAGAAACGAGACCAAGCAGGTAGTTGTCAAGGTCTGATTTTATTGAAACAAAACTGTTCTTTTAAACTCACAGGAGTGAGGAAGTAGGCGGGGGAAGAATTTTACCTCAGTCAGCCCAAGGCCCTGGCTGGCGCCAGCCAAAGGCCACAGCTGGCAGGTGGTCTGCAACCTATTGTGGTTAATCGCCGGCCATCAGTCATGCAAAAGGTAAAGAAAGGAAGCCAAGAGAGTATAGAGCTCTGGTGGCCTCCGCTCTCAACAAATAATGAAAGGAAAAATATCATTTTATTAAGAATCAGTACCTAGAACAGTAGGTCTTTGCTACCGCCTGCCTTCATGTCTCAAAGAGGTACATTTTTTTTTAATAATCTACATCTTTAATAAATATGGAGCTCAGTTGGTTGACTGCTGCTTTGCACTTTATGAGGATATGTTCAATCCCCAACACTGCATAAATGGGAGAAGGATGTGGCAGTCCACTCCCAGAACAATCAGCCATGGAAAACTCTATGAGGGTCACTATGAGACTGACTCGATGACAAACAACAACAACAGCTATTCTATACTATAAGTTCTATGTCTTTGTATGGAGAAACACAGACAAACCGAGGTTTCTGCTATCTGGGAAGGGAAGGTAGTTGTTGCTGCCAGGGAATGACCCACCTGCTACCTGCTCTCCGAACCCATGCTTCCTTCTCTGGGCCTGCTTCCCGGTCTCTGGAGGCCGGCACTCACTCTGAAGCATGTACTACCCCTTTCCCTCACTTAAGGAACTTCAACCTGCTTCACACTCTTACTGACTTGTCCTAAAATTCTTTTTTTGTGATGAAGCCAAAGACCCAATATTTCCCCTGAGTGGAGATCCAAAGAAGGGCAACTCTTCAGTGCAGGGGGTAACACTGAGGTCTAGCACCTGTAAACTGGCTGACAGCTGGAGACCACAAAGTGACCTGTGAGAACTGAAGCAAAATTGCTTCTGGTTTGAATGACGGATGGTGACATGAGGTTCATTTCCTGGCCAAGGAAAACTTCACCATTCTCACCATTGACTGGTACTAAGCATCAGCAGTCCACATTCATCAACTGTCCCCTTCAAGTGAAAACTGGAGAGGAGTATTCTTTGGAGGGTCTCCCCAAGTTATACAGGCTGCCTCTGACCTTGAACTCCCAATCCTCAGCCTCACCCTCCCAAGTCACTGTGATTGCCTGCATGCACCACTCTACCTGGCTTAGAATATTCCTTTTTGGGAGAGCTGGGTAATGAAATGGCTGCTTCTGAGAGACAAGTGATCTGTGGGGGGATACTTTAACACTTCCATCAGAAGATCTGGTTAAGGTGGTGGTTTGAAAACAGACTTGCATTGACCAGGGAAGAAGAAAGAGTTAGGGTCAACTTGCAAAGGTCTCTACTCAAAATGGAGAAATATTTAGCCATCAGAAAATGGACTGTGCCATGACACCATCCATACACTGGAATCCTAATCCCTGAGATGATAATATTAAGAGATAAGAATTATAGGAAGTGATTAGTTCATGATGATGGAGGCCTTATAAAGAGAATTAGTGTCATTACAAAAGAGGCCACAGAGAGATTACCTATGCTTTCCAACATATAAGGAAATAGAAAAAAATGGGGGCATCTATGATCCAGAAGGGGCTGGGGTTTAGCTCAGTTGATAGTGCGCTGCTCTGCAGTCTCTGAGATCCAGAGTTCAATTCCCAGCATCACAAAAGTGGGAGAAGGATGTGGCAATTCACTCTTGAGTCAATCCTGGAAGAGTCAGCCATTGAAAATGCTCTGTGACATGTCTTAAAGCCAAGTATGAGATACCCCCAGCTTTGCTCTTTTTGCTCAATATTGCTTTGAATATTCAGCATCTTCTATGCACCATATGAATTTTAGGATTATATTTTTTCAAGTTCTGTGACGAGTGTCCTTGGTATTTTGACAGAGATTTCCTTGAATCTGTATGTTACTTTGGGAAGTGTGGACATTTTAACAATGTTGGTTCTTCCAATCTATGAGTAGTCAAGGTCTTTTCTGTGTGTGTGTGTGTGTGTGTGTGTTGTTGTTGTTGTTGTTGTTGTTGTTGTTGTTCAATTTCTTTCATCACTGTTTTCTAATTTTCATTGTAGAGGTCTTTCAGTTCTTTGGTTAAGTTTCCCCCATGAATATTTTTGTAAGTATTCTGGATGAAATTGTATTCAGGATTTGTTTTATAAAATTCATTGTTGATATATAGAAAATATTTTTATTTTTGTGCATTGATTTTGTATCCTACTACAATACTGAATTTATTTATTCTAGCGATCTTTTATGGTGTCATGGTTTGAATATAAAGTGACCTCAAAGTGACCTCAAAAATCATGTGCTTTACCATTGGATCCCCAGCTGTTGTTGCTGTTCTGGGAGGCTGTGGAACTTTGGGAGGCAAGTCTTGCTTGATGAAAGAGGCTCCTTAGGGGCAGACTTTTAGTGGTTTTTTACCCCGGACCCCTAGGTCTAGTCGTGTCAGTGGCAGTTCAAAAGAGGGATGCAGTTCTGCATGGCCAGCTAGCTTGAGGAGTTCCTCTAGTTGGGATGGGACCCCTACTCAGGTTAAATGACGTCCTTGGTTTCCTCACAGAAAGTTATTTCAGGTTGAGTCAGAGAGAGTAAAACAAAATTATAGAGTTTATTAACTATGCTCTTTAAAGTTTATTAAGTATACACTTTAGAATACATGTAGGCACTGAGAAAGAGAAAGAAAAAGAGATACACACCTAAGACACAAATGTGGGCTTCACGAGAGAGAAAAGAAGCAGCAGCTCTTGGACACATGTTCCCTCCAGTTTTATTTAAAGTAGAGCATGTCCTTTGTGATGTCAGTCCTGGGCACCCAGCTCTAGGTGCCTGGTGTAATGTCTCACACTCTACTTAGAAAGGCCTGTCACGGATTACGGAGGTGCCAATACAATCAAGAGAAGTTCCATTGTTTAGGGTTTTCTGTTGGAGAAACTTCCCTTCAGGGAAATGAGATTATAAAGTGGTTCAGGAGGTACATTGTATAGGTTTAAGAGTCATGAGGGAGTTGCCTGGGCATGTCTTAAAGAAGCACAGAATTAGAGAGTGGAAAGCAAGGTCAACTCAAAGATCACATACATTTTGATCCCAATCTGGCTTACTGATATTTTAACATTTTCATTATTTAAAATGTCTCTCAAAAATAACATCTCAATGTAGGCAGTTCTCATAGCAGGTTTCTTGGTAGTTGTATCAAAGTTCTTGATTCTTAGTGAGGTTCAATCCAGATGCTAGGATGAAAGCTCTTTCCCTTTTCCATGACCCCCAAATTTCCCTTTCTATTCTGCCTCATTTTCCCTGAGACTTTGATCCCTTCATTTAAAGGCTTGATGTAGGCTGAAAATCTTACTTCCAAAGCTTCTTAAATCTGAGTAGGAATGTAGAGACTACTTACATAGGGATCCAAAGTCTCAATCTACCTGAACTATGGGGAGACATTGAAGATTGGAAGATAAAGAATTTCTGCACATAAGTTAAAATATCCTTTTCTCTTGTTTTAAGAGGACTAAAATCTTCTAACAATTTGCAGGTATAAGAAATCTCATCCTTAAGGGGTTCTTGGTGTGGAGATCAGAAAGAACTAGTTTAGCTCTGTTGATCCGGGACCCTGGACCTTTAAAATGCCACAACTCTAAGTGGAAACTGTTGGAATTTGTCAGCCTGTTGAACACTGTGTTTACCAGTGTCTTTTAAAGTAGATTTTTGTAATAATTGGCATAGCTTTTAGAGCTTATTTTGGATCTTAGTCCATGTCTTTCTGTTTTGTGTTACTTATTACTCCATACTTGGCTATAGTTTCCTGCTGGGTATTTAAGATGATGTAGGATGGCAAGAATTAACGTTTTTATTCTTTTAAAGCCAGGCAAGTCTCCTTAGACTTGTTTTTGGAGACCGAAAAGAAGCCCATTGGCTCCCTTAATTTTCTTCTACTACTAATGCTATCTGCTGAGTCCAGATCTTTCTTATCATGTGACTTCTTTTGGAAACACCAGGGGAATATTTCCCTCTGTAATAACTCTCCCCTTGCAGAATGTGCACTGGTCAGAGATAACCCTTGGAGTCTCCACAACCTTCCTGGTCAAGAAGACGGGTGACTACTATATTTATAGGGCACTTTTTTGAGGGGTCTCATTGTTCTGTGGATTCTGGCTGACCTGGGACAAGGACCAAAATATTTTCTGTTCTCTTAGCCCCATGATCCTATTTGGCTTTGGCTTCCAATTTTTGGTTGTTAACTATCCAGGAGTCCAGTATTACTAGTTTTAAAGAAATAATGGATTTTAATTTTTAATCTCAACATAACATTTAGCTACAGCTTGCACATAGAGCACCTTTAGCTCTTAGATGTATATTTTAGTCATATGTATGGTGTCCAACATTTTGTAATAACTTAAGATAATTGTTCACTTAGTCATAAATGACCTTTAAAAATTTTAAGACAAATAGATCCTTACATAAATCTTGACTCTATTAAGACTCTGTTTCCTAAGTAGTTAGAACTTTGAAAAAGTTATTAGAAAATGCAATTAGCTTGACAACACATAAAATCCTTGTTACTTACATCCAGTTTTTTTTAACTGTTACTAAAGAAAGATAAATATTTTAAGAAAGCCTTATCACTTTAGATATAAAAACTTTAACCATAGCCAATTTAATTTCACATGTATTCATCATTTCATAAACCTCTTTATAACACATTTTAACATTTTATATTTCTGTATTTTTACCTAACACATTGGTGGGAGGCAAAGTTTGAATTGGGTCCTTGTCCCCCATTTTCCTTTGCTGTTGAGTCTTTGACACTCAACACTTTGGCCTGCCTAGGCTATAAAATTGGCATGTTTTTAATTATATATGCTTGAAACAATTGGGGACTTTTATTTCTCTTTAAGGCCATGAAGAACCTTTAGACATAGAGTACTGTTGACCATCTTTTGTAATTAACTCCCCTATAATAGAAACCCTTTGTTCTGGGATCAGTTGGAGAGATTCACCCATTGAAGTAAATCTGTTCCCAGAAAGGGGATAGTACATTTAAGAAGAATTACAAAAACCTAGGAGAGAAATTAAATTTCCAAAACCACCTGTAATCCTTTGGTTCTGGTTTTCCATTCACACTGGCTACTGTACCAGTTTACTTAGGAAAGGGCCAAGAGTCATCAATCAAGGAAGAAAGTAAAGCCCTACTATCTAAAAGAAAAGTAATATTTTACTTGCCACATGAAGAGTTACCCAAGGCCCTTTGATAGTCCTCTCTCTTCTGCCTGACATTACTCTGAGGGGAAGGTTCTTGTATGCCTGGGGAGATAGAGCATTTCCTAAGGCTAATGCTACCAACTAGACTTGTTCTTGTGCCTGTGATCATTTTTCTCAAGTGTTTTGAACTTACTCTTTTTCCTGGTTGTTGAAAACCCCAAAAATCAAATTTAAAAGCTGGTCTAGGAGTGTCTGTGGTCCGATTGCCTGCTTCTGTAGTTTTCTCCTAATGCCTGGGGCAGGCTGACTGATAAAATTGGTACCTAGCAAAATCTGATCCTCATGGTAGCTAGGGTCAATACTACTATATTTTCTCAGGGTCTCAGTGAGACAACCGAAAAACAGAGCTGGATTTTCATCTCTACTTTGGATTATATCTCTGATCTTGTTATAGTTTGTAGGTTTTCTGATCAATCTATGCGCTCTTTCAACTAATCAAGTATTCATTTCATGTGATTACACATGGTGAGATCATCATTTTTTATCCGGATATTGCCAGTTTTACTCTTGATTTGGAAAAGCTGTGATCCCAATGGGCTGTCTTTGGTCTTTTTCATCAATTTTGGCCCCATAATCCTGTGTGACTGCTCAAATTCATTCTTTTACTTTAGAAGTACAAAAGGTAGACAAGAATACATGCAAATCTGTCCAAGTTAGGTCAAAGGAAAACCTCAAGGGTTAAAATTCATATTTGGATGCTCTGAAATATGTCCCAGCATTGATGTTTGCATTGACCCAGGTCTAACCAACACACATACACACACACACACACACACACACACACACACACACACACACGGATAATGCTCTTAAAATTCCTCCTTTGTTAATTCCTGAAGGGGAAATATGTACTGGTTTAGAATCATTGGGACAATAAGAAGTCCCACTCTTGGTTACTCCTCCTGAGCTAAGCTATTTTGCTGAAAGAGATTTTAAAATGCCCTGTGTTCTGGGCTAGAGGCATTTCCTTGGAGTCTGGTTGCTTGATGAGCTTCCTTGGTGGCCCGCTACGGGTATTTAACAATTTATCTTCCACAGGATCATCCTCATACCCCAAAGATACGTAAGCATAGCAAATTTTGCAGTTTCTTCACAACTCTGGATTCTGACACAATGCCATAAATACCTGAAATAAAGGACCTCACACCATTTACTCTCCTTTTTTGTAGAATCTATCTAACTGCAGTATCATACTCCCATACTGAGACCATTTTTCTAGTCTACATAAGGGACAGATTTCTTAAAATGACACCAGTCATTGAAAATAACAGTGTAAGTGTAAATCCCTAGGGACAGAAGTTTGTTCACCTATAGTTACATGTTGTTTTTTTGTCCACTTGTATATCTAAAAGGTAGAAAGAAAAAATAAAGAAAAAAGAAGGTGTATGTTTCTGGGTACTTATGGTTGAGTTCCTGATTTATTCTCCAGATATTCATAGCTGAGTTCCTGAAATATCTATACACTCATGACCAAGTTCCTAATTTCTGGGTATTCATTACTAAGTTCCAGATGTAGACAGTACCAGGAAAATGAGCATCCTTATTGCCCTAGTTCGACTCTTCCTCTCTAGGTATCCCTACAGCTGAGTGCACACTCAGTTATGCGTTCCCTTAATCCATGAATTCTAGTTTGGACAGGCAAAGTTAGATATACAAAGTGGTTGAGCTGTGAGAATTTTCATGGGATGGGGATTCATGGAGTCTGAAATTATTTGCATTAGTTTTAAATTTTATACTTTAAGATGATGTCCTAGCAGAGAAAGAAATCTCAGAATTATCTATGTTCTAAAAGGGAGTGACTCCTTTTAGACCTATCTGCAACCTGAAAATGGTCTGTCTTTCAGGTTTATCTCTAATGTCTGTGGGGCATAAATTGGGAGAAAGAAGAATCTCCCCTGAGAGACTGCCAGAGAAGTAAGATTGTCCTGAGGCAAGTGAAGAAGTTGCTTATCTTAGAATTCAAAGAATCTGCATGGGTTCTAGTTCCTCTAAGGTAAAAGTTTACCTCTAAGGTAAAAGTTTAAGAGTCCTGCCCTAGTGGAAAAGGAAGAAATTTAATGATTAAATCCATGTTTCTGATAGCTGTTTTTTTTCTTTTGTTTCTCTGAATGAGGGACAAGCCCATTATCCACTGTCACATCAATATATTAAAAATTGAAACTTAGATAACCTTTTAAATGACATTTGAAGGTTATATATAGTCAATTTATATATGATCACTTAAAAAGAAGTTTTATCCATCATAAGCCTTCTTGGAACATTCTCTTAACTATCTGAAATATGCTTTAAATTTATGATTTACCTAAAAGCATTTCTCTTTCCCTTTAACCTTTCCCACCACAAAAATCACTATACCTATAACCTTTATGTCCCTCTTACTTGAAATATTCTTTTGTCTTGCTTATTTCCTTACAGAAATGCTGACTTTAGAAAGAGCTTTTCTATACTTAACAAAGTAAAATACAATTTCATATTTAATGAGATTACACAAAGCCCTATTTGAAACATAGAAAACATGTCTTAAATACCTGGCAACTATAAATACAAACACAAAACATGTTAAGAGTATTATTGTCAGAAATTTAAGCCCTTTGAATCAAGAGGAATTTTGGACAAATTTAGCAATTTTAATTTATGTGAGCACTTATCTATAAGCCAATCTGAATAGAAATCTGTGTTAAATCTTAATTATTACAACAAAGTAATATCGTAAAACAAACTTATCAACTTTAAAGGAGTGCTGGTGACAATATGAACCCAATTAAGATCACCTGTTCAGGTAGACAAATTTAAATCTTTTGTCTGCTTTATATAGTAAATCTCATTACAGTCTGAATTTCAAAATGACTCTCTTGCATTTTTTTCTCAAGTTAGTTTGATAATTAAATCTTGAGTGCCTACACCTTTAAATTAAGGCTGGCTTGAGGTTGGTCACTAGTCATAACAGGTAAAATGACACACAACCAATTAAAAATAAGCTAACAAGAAACTAAACCAATATATGACAGTTACATTGAATCAAACTGCATTTTTAGATGTTTAGATTAAGCTGGTATCATACAATCTACAAACATAACCACATATAGACAATATATTCATATATAAAATAAAAAATTGCACTATTGATTAAAATGTTTCCTCCATAGTACTAAAACATCTTAATTACTAAATTAGTACTTCAAAGGTATATCTTGTTTTGCATTTACAATTCAAAGACAAAAAGCTTAACTGAACCTTCATGAAAGGCTTTGAAATATCCAGTCATTGAAAATAGATGTTTATCTATATTTCAAAGACAAATAACTTAAGCTAAATCTCATAAGGACTTAAGTATCCAGCCAGTGGGAAAAAAAAGTGAAAAGGTGATTATCTTTCTCTAATTTAAAAGCTAATCAGCAGATAGGAAGATTCCCCCTCTAACAGAAACATTTCTTTGCTTGCTTGCTTGCTTGCTTGCTTGCTTGCTTGCTTGCTTGCTTTCTTTCTTTCTTTCTTTCTTTATTTATTTCTCGGTACTGGGGATTGAACCCAGGGCCTCGAGCCTGCATGCTCTGCAAGTGCTGGACCACTGAGCTGCGCCCTCAGCCCATTTTTGTCACTTTATTTGAGACAGGGTCTCGCTAAATTATGCAGACTGCCTCCGGTCTCGAACTTGTTATCCTCCTGCCTCCGCCTCCCAGGCCGCTGGGATTACAGGCATGTGCCACCACGCCAGGCTGCAATATTCATTTTTAAGCCAATTTATTTCCACCTTCTACTTTTCAAGTATTTTTCTTTACAAAATAAATATAATTGTAAGATGGTATAATAAAGAATGCCTCTTGGAGGACAATTTCTCCAACCCTTAGTTTATACTGCTACCAGAGCAAGTTTCCAGAGAAAGATCCAATTTTCATCAGGATGCATACCAAAAGGGGATTCTTAGGAATTGACATTTGATTGTTGTAAAAGAGAGGAGGACTGTATGTCCTGGGAAACAAGGGTTCCTGACTTTACCCAGGTAATCTAAGGGAGTTATTCCTGTGGGGTGTCCCTGCTGGAGATCTCAGTTTTATGGACATCTGGAGCATCTACCATTAGTCCAAGAACTTGGTATAGCTGGTTTGCCTAAGTTTTCATCATGTCTGTACTAGTTGTCCTTCCTTTCTTCAGTAATTTGGTATCCCATCTAAGAGGGTTTGTAAGGATCTGAACATGGGCAGGGCAAAGAAGGTAGGGGGTTAATTGGGTTTTATATGTTATGTCATAAACAGAACTTGCAAGCTAATTAATCTGATTTGCATAAGACCTTAAAAAAAAGAGAGAAAGAATGCCTGATGAGATCTAGGATATTATAAAGGCAGGGAGGGGCAGAGATGTCATTGCAGCTGATACCATTAAGGCCTATAAGATGGAGTTTGCCTAGTAGCAGAAGCACCATAAAAAAAGAGGTGTGGCATGATCAACAAAGCAGGAAACCTAAAGCTTTAAGTTAACTCTAGACCATGTTACAAGGGAGAGGGGAGATGAAGGTAAACTGTTAGTTCCCATTTACATCTGGCCTCATAGCTATTGAATAAAAGTATGAGGAAGATAAGCAAAAGCACAGTGGAAGTTATGCCCAAAGGTGGGCATGTTGTTGTTAGGTGCCATCAAGTCGGTATCTGACTCATAGCAACCCTCACAGGGTTTTCAATGGCTGACTGTTTCGGGATTGCCTTGGGAGTGGATTGCCAGGCACTTCTCCCATTTTTGCGGTGCCAGGAATTGAACTCAGGGCCTCAGAGACTGCAGCGCAGTGCTCTACCAACTGAGCTAAATCCCAGCCCAGCAAAGGTGGGCATAGAGAGTGATAAAAGCCGAAACAGGAATGAAAGGGCCTCCTGCAAAAGTGTGCAGGGAAGAGAAATTTCTGTCAGGTCTCCTTCCTGTCATGGCCAGTGGCAACACAGGCAGGGGAGAGAAGAGACAATGTTGTGGAGGCTAGTTCTCCCTCTCTCTTTTCAGGTTCATGAAAACCCAGAACAGAATCTACCTGTTGGTAGCAGGAGAGCCTAAATCCTGGGTTCCTGAAATTTTGAGTCTTAGATATAAACAGGGATATATGAGCAGGAATACAGGAAAGAAAAGAGGTAAGCAGAACGAGATAAGGAACTCTACCTTCTCCAAAGTACACTGTTAAAGTTAAGGAGGCAAGAAGTGAAGTTTGGGGCTATAGTGTCTAGGGGATTTGACCCAGAGGAGAGAGGAAAGCCTAGGTCAAAGTGGAAGAGGAAGAAAAGAAGTAAGTTCGCCCCTTGAGGCAATGGGGCTTTGAGGCTGGAAAAATGAGGCTTTTGGATTGTACATGAATGTAGCTATTGCCATGAGTCCACAACTTCACCAGATATCCAGTCCAGGCTTCCCATGAAGAAAAAAAAATGTTATAAAGCTGGAAAAAGTAAAGATATTAGTCTGAAAATAAAAAATAAAGTGCAGAAGCAGATATGCTTCAGCAGTTAAGAGGACTCAGAACCTTTGCTTCAACTTTCCAATCCCAGAGGATCCCCCTAAAGTGTCAGTGGAGATTCAGAAGAAGAATGCAGCTGAACACAGCCCCCTAGCCTGAGAAGTTCTTCTAGTTGGTTCCTCTACTCAGTTTAAGCAGGGTCCTTGGTATCATTACAGAAAAGAATTTCAAGATGAGTCAGAGAGAGTGAAACAAAGTTATAGAGTTTATTAGTTATACTCTTTCAGACTTATTAAGTACATTTTTTAGAATACATGTGGGCACTGAGAAAGAGAGAGAGAGACAGAGACAGAGAGACAGAGATTGAGAGAGAGAGAGATCTGGGCTTCCCAAGACAGAAAAGCAGCAGCAGGCTGTGGGCATGTATTCCCTCCGGTTTTATTTAATCTAGGTCATGTTGTGAGTGATGTCCGTCCTGGATGCCCACATCTGCCTAGTATGATGTGAACCTCAGACTCTACCTAGAAAGGCCCCTGTCATGGATTAGGGAACTGCCAATGAGATCAAAAGAAGTTTAATAGTTTCGATTTTTCTGTTGGAGAAACTTTTCTTTAGTAAAATGAGACTATAAGGTAATTCAGGAAGTATATTGTATAGGTTTGAGTCATGAGGGAGTTTCCTGGGCATGTGTCAAAGAAGAACAAAGTTAGAGAGTGGAAAGCGAAGTCAAACTCCATGGTTACCTACATTTTTATCTCAATAATGACTTACTGCTATTTTAACATTTTCATTATTTGAAATGTTTTCAAAAATATCATCTCAATGTAGACAGTCCTCATAGCAGTTTCCTAGGTAGTTGTATCTATGTTCTTGATTTTCAATTGGTGAGGTTCAAACCAGATACTGCAGTGAAAATTCTTTCCCAAATTTCCTTGTCTTTCTATCCTGCCTCAATACCAGATGTCAGATGATGTCACATGTGCCAAATGCCACAATTAAACCAACAGTTTATTTTTCCAGCAGGATATTGATCTTGCAGTGGACCAACCTTTCCTTTCTGTGCCACTCTTCCTCCCTTTTGCAATGGGAATACTTACTCTGTGTCACTATATTTTGAAAGTATATAGTTGTTTTTTGTTTTTCAGAGTTTGTCTTGAGTTTTAAGGGGGATACAGACTTGGACTTTTAAGCATGGTTGAAACTGTTAAGATTTAAGGACTCTTGAAGTTGGGTTAAATGTATTTTTGCATTATGCAGTGACCAGGGATCTTTGGGGGCCAGGGTAGAGTGTCATGTTTTGAATATACAGTATCCCCCAAAATGCATGTGCTTTAATGGTGGGTTTCTTGCTGATATTGTTGTCCTGGGGCATTGTGAAATTTGGGGAGAAAGATCTTGCTTGGCATAAATACCTCCCTAGGGGCAAACTTTTGGAGATTTTTACCCTGAACACACATCCTTGGTCTCCCTCTATTCCTGTCCCACCATCCTATGAAGTTGTCTGAACAAACCCTACCACTGATGCTTACCTTGATGGATTATGGACTGATTCTCTAACTGGAATGTCCAATAAACTTCTTCCTCCATAAGTTTGTTTTGGTTGGTTTTTCTGCTGCAAGAATGACAGATGACTTATGCAAGTGACATCAATTTTTGTATATATAGAATATCATCTGCAAATTGAGATAATTCTGCTTCCTCCCTTGCAATTTTTATGTATTTTATTTCTTTTTATAACTAATTTTTTCTGGCTAAAACTTCTAATACTATATTGAATAACAGTGGTAGGAATGGATACTCTTGTCTTCTTTCTGATCTTAAAATAAATGCTTTCTGCTTTGCTCCATTTAGCATAATGTTGCCTGTGCATTTGACATATATAGCCTTTATTATATTGAGTGTGATTCTTCTATATTTATTCTGTTTAGAATCTTTATCAGGAAGGGATGTTGAATTTTGTAGTGTGCCTTTTCTATTTCAATTAAGATGATCATATGACTATCCTTCATTGTGTGGATGTGATATATTACATTTATTGATTTATGTAGATTGAAGCATCCTTGGATGCCTGGGAACCAACTTGAACATGACACATGATCTTTTTTAATGTGTTCTTGAATTCTACTTTTACTGCTGTCTGATGCCTGCAGCCTAAGGATCCCGAAGTTTCCCGAAGTATCCCAGGGTTTCCCGAAGGCGGGTGAGGAGTCGGTGGCGGTGGGTAATAGAAACAGAGGCAATGTGGATCTGTTCCTTTATTATTCGGATAGCTCAGTTTTTTATACAGTCTTTTTAGGCTTAGGTCATGCAAGTAGTAAGAATACGTGCAGTTTTACATACACCTGGCAGTCACAATAGCAGTGGAGGGTCAGGCTGACCAGAACAGCAGCCTTTCCTTTTTTTCTCTAGCTGGGAACCAAGGTCTGCCTTAGATAAGCACCTCTCTGTGTTAAAATTGTCAAGGAGGCTTTTGTACTGTGGGAACAGGCCTGTGTATTCTTTTGATTGTTTTATATTTTCTCTGTAAACCTTAGCTATCATAGGTGGGGCCACTTTAGTCCAAGTAGGGGCGAACAACTCAGCCTGTTGCAGCTGAAGCATAAATCACTTAATGTTTGAGTTCCAGGGTGGAAGTTGCTGGTCAGCTTTAAATAAAGTATTGTCCACATAACCTTTACAATTGGAGGTCATTACTTCTAACTCATTTACAAATTCCCTCAGTCGTGTCATTCTTTCAGCATTTGTTTCATTAGAGTTTAATACAATATTAGTTATGAGTATTAGTCCTAAACATAAAGTAATCATAATAATTAGAAGCAGTAATCCTATTCCTAGAAAGTAAAAAGCATATTTTCCTTTTCTTCATCCCCATCCATTTCTTGGAAGATGAGTTCCTTGAACCTCTCTTCCCCATATCCGGACCTTGTCAGACCATATGGTTAGAAGTGGCTGTGGCATACTTTATAGTATTTTGTTGAATATTTTACATCTATGGTCATCAGATGATTGTCCTGTGGTTTTTATTTGTGTCCTGGTACAATCTTGTCATTACGCAGAATAATGCAGCCCTCACAGAATGAATGCTTTTCCAAACTTTCCATTCTATTTAATAGTTTGATTAGAATTAACATTTATTCTTTAAAAGTTTGGTAAAATTCAATTACAAGGCCATGTGGTCCTAGGCTTTTCCTTACTGAGAGGCTTCTTATTACTTATTCAATTTAAATATTTGTTATTTATCTATTTAGGATTTTTATATCTCCATGGTTCAATTTTAGTAGGTCATATATCTCTAGGAGTTTATTTGTTCTAAGTGTTCTGAATACCACGGACTGCCAAAAGAACCAACAGATCTGTCCTAGAAGAAGTACAACCAGAGTGCTCCTTGGAAGCAAGAATGGCCAAGCTGTGTCCTACATATTTCGGACATGTAGTCAGGAGAGAACAATCCCTGGAGAAGGACATCATGTTTGGAAGAGTGGCAAGTCAATGCAAAAGAGGAAAACCCTCCACCAGATGGATTGACACAATATCTGCAACAATGGGCTTAAACATAAATAAGATTGTTTGCCTGGCACAGAATCGGCAAGTGTTTCGATCTGCTGTACATAGGGTCGCTATGAGTCGGACTCGACTCGACGGCACCTAACAACAACAACAACAACAACAAAGTTTTCTAATTAGTGAGTATATAGTATATTTAATAATCTATAATGATCTTTTTTATTTCTGTGCTATTAGTTGTAATGTCTCCATTTTCACATGTAATTTTACATATTTGGGGCATTTCTTCTCCCCCTTTGTTTACTATAGCTAAAATTTTGTCAGTTTTTATTTTTTCAAAAAAACAACTCTTCATTTCATTGAACATGAAATATTTTGTATGTTTTGTTGTTGTTTATTTCATATTCTCATCTCATTTCTGCTATGACCTCTGTGCTTTCTTTCCACTATTTTTTGACATAGAATGTTCTTGCTTTTCTAAGTCCTTAAAATGCAGTTATATTTTTTAATTTAAAAGTTTTCTTGATTTTTTATGTAGGTACTCATTGCTATAAAATTCTACTTTAGTACTGCTTTTGCTGAATGCTGCAAGTTTTTTGCACCATTTTTATATGTTTTGAAAAATTTTTAAATTCCCCTTCCACAATGATCCACTATTCATTCAAAAGTGCTTTAAGGCCACAAAAATTTTTATGATTTATTAAATTTCTTTTGTTGTCATCTACTTTTTATATTTGTTTCTGAAATTTTTATTATTTTGATACATACATTTTATAAACAGAAACCCTCTAACACCACACACACAACCAAATGTTTTAATTTTATTAATATTCTTCAACAATTTACATGGTCTTCCCTCAACAAAAGTTCAATCCAAGACATCTTGAAAAGAAATCTTTGTTGTTGTTGTTATTGTTGTTGTTGTGAGGTACCCTCAAGTGAGATAATATATTATTGAATGGGTTTTAATGGTGCCCATCCATTATATTTTGTCTCAGTTACCTAGAAGAATATTTCATTGTGATCAGAAAAGATACAAGACACAATTTCAATTTAAAAAAAAAATTTGCTAACAATTATTCTGTTTCCTAATATATTATCTGAAGGGCTGGGATTTAGCTCAGTTGGTAGAGTGCTGCGCTGCAGTCTCTGAGGTCCCGAGTTCTATTCCCAGGACTGCAAAAATGGGAGAAGGGCCTGACAATCCACTCCCAAGGCAATCCCAAAACAGTCAGCCATTGAAAACCCTATGAGGGTCTCTATGAGTCAGACACCGACTCAACAGCACCTAACAACAACAATATATTATCTATTCTAGAGAAAGTTCTATTTACTCATGAAAAGGATGTGCATCATGTAACTATTACATGAAATGTTCTATAAATGTCTGTTAAGCCTGTTTTAACTATAGCATAGTTTAACCCTGATGTTTCTTTGTTAATTTCCTATTTGGATGATCTCTCCATTGATGAAAGTGTGAAACCCCCCATTATGATTATATTGTAATCTGTCTCTCCATTAGGCAAAATAGTGTTTGTTTTATAAAATTTGGTGGGCCAACATGAGGTGCATATAGATATACATAATCATAAATCTTCATGGTGAATTAATTCCTTAATTATTATAGTGACTTTCTTTGTCTCTTCCTTCATTTTTTATTTTAAAGTTTATCACATCAAATATAAGTATAGCTATTCCTGCTACTTTAGGTTTCTGTTCATGTGGAATTATATTTCTATCTTTTCACTTTCAATGTGTGTCTTTACTGGTGAGCAACCTTCTTAATAGGCAGCATATTTCTTGAGTCTTGTTTTTAATCCATTAATCCAGTCAGTTACTTTTAATTGGAGAATTTATTCCACTTATATTGAACTTTATTATTAATAGATAAGGACTTATTAGAATTTTCTTGTTTTTCTTCTAATTATTTAAATATTCTTTGTTGTTTTCTTCCCCTCTTGGTTTTCTATATGGTTTGATGGTTTACTTGATTCTGTTCAATTTCTCTTTTAGGTATTTACTCTTCTAGTATGATTTGCACTTTTACATTCTCTCATGATGATAATTATCTTTATTTCACATCTGGATGTATGACTCCTACAACCATCTTTTGTAAGTCTGATCTGATAATCATAAGTTCTTTCTCTTCTTGCTTGTCTCAACATGCCTTTATTTCTCCTCCATTTATGAAGAATATCCTTGCTGGGTATAATAATCTTGGTTGAAAGTTATTTTCTTTCAGGACTTGGATATGTCATTGTATTCTCTTCTGGCCTATAGGGTTTCTGCTGAGAAACCTATTATTAGTCTAATGAGTTTATCCTGAAATGTGACTTCTCTCACAGATTTTGAAGTTCTTTCTTTGTTCTGTACATTTGGCAATTAGACTATATGTTGTGACGAAGATCTTTTAAGCTCTTATCTTTTTGGTATCCTATAAGTCTTCTGTACATGGATGTCTATATCTTTCTCCAGGTTTTGGAAGTTTTCTACTGGTACACTTTTTCATCTTGTCTTTAGGTATTTCAAAAGCATGAATGTTCATTTATTTAATGGTGTTCTAAAGATCTTGATTGCAGTCTTCAAAATCAATTGTTTCCTTTTAATTTTTTTCACTCTCTCTTTAATGAATGGTATATTTCAAAAGATCTGTTTTCAAATTCAGATATTCTTTCTTCTACTTGATCTAGTATAAAATTGAGGCTGTCAAGTGTACTTTTTTTTTTTTTTGTAAGTACAGGGATGAACCCAGGGCCTCGCGAATAATTTGCAAGTGCTCTACCACTGAGGTACACCCCGACATTTTTTTATTTCTACCTTGAGACAGGGTCTCACTAAGTTATATAGGATACCTCTGGCCTTACACTTGTGAGATCCACGTCACTGAGGTTAAAAGCTTGCAGCAAAATGCCAGGTTCAATTGTATTGTTCAATATTTTACTTATTAAGATCTTCATTTCTTAGATTCCTTTTTTGTTTTTCTTCAAAATTTCTGTTTTGCTGAATTTTTCATTCATACCCTAAATTGTCTTCCTAATTTTAATTGTTCATCTCTAGTCTCTTGGCTCTCCTTGAGTACTTTTATAATTATTCTTTTAAATTCATTACCAGGCATTACACTTGGTTCAATTTCTTTGGAATCTGTTGCTAGAGAGTTATGTTTGGGTAGGGGATATTATAGTTTCTTGGCTTTTTCATAGTTTTTATGTTCCTATACTGTGCTTTGTGCATCTGGTTTATTATATATCTTTACCATTTTTATGAGCTGACATTCTTAATAAGTGGCTTTCTCTTAAAGATCTATTTTGAGGTTTTGGTTTGTTGTACAATATTGGTTTTGAGTCTCCCTATGTACCACAGTGCAGTCTCCTTGTAGCTTCTTTGGCTTCAGTTAGTAAGTTTGGACAGAGTAGCCTCCTTATTGGAGTCAGAAAGACCCACTGTTCACTGTGGGCCATGAAAGAGTAGGGCCACAATTCAGGTAGATGTGGTATAGACAGCAGTGTCTATGTGAGTACTAACTTTAAGACCACACCCACAGTAGGAGGGGAGGCACCCATTGCTTGATGGAATTTTTTTTTCAGGTATTCTTGGTGCTAGGTCCGCTACTAGCAAAGGCCTCTGGCACTGGTGTTCCTCACTGTGGTGAGGGACCTGAAGCATCTGTCATCTGACCAGTTAGTGTTGTAGACCCAGATACTACGTGATGAGAGGTGGTAACAGAACCTGCAGCACATTCTCAGTGGCACTCACATCCAGTCCTGACAGCAGTGCGTGGTCAAAGCATGGGAGTGGCCAATGACAGAAAACACATAGATGGAGTGACATCAGGAAACACGATGTTCCTCTCTGCTACTTCAGTGATTGTGACAAGGGAGTGGACCTCAGCCAGAGGCAGGAAAACTCGTACTCAGCTCCCCTAACATGTGTACCTGGGGATGGGGCAAAAGCTAGAGCCAGAGTTGCTCAAGGTCCTGTCTGCATATCTCTGTAAGCAAGGCAGCAGCAGGCAACAAGGTGTCACCTTTCCACCCAATAGACAATATGTGCCGGAGCATGACACAGAGGCGAGGGCAGGTGGAATTGCATGGACACCTGCCTCCTTGCCTGGCACTGGTATAGCTCCACTTGGGGCTAGCTATACCCTTACTTTTAGGATCTCCTGGGTCTCGAGGGAAATACCCCCTGTTTCCCTTTGAGTTGCAACACCTGTCCTCCACAGTGGTATAGCCCAGATGGCTTGAATTATAGCTACTCCGCTGGGTCAAATTGGGTTCAGTCAACTGCCTGAGGCAATGAAATGGAATGTCTGTGGGGTTCTAGAAATGGAAATATGCAGAGGTTTTTGTCCCTCTAGAAGTCCAATTTCAAGCAATAGTTCAATTCTCAAGATGGCTCCTGACTACAGCACACTCATGTCTTACTGAGAGAAGATGTGAGATTCTTCTCCAAAGCAAGAATACCGCGCAGACTTTGGGTTACTTAAAGCGGTGTCAAACCTTTGAGGATTGCGAAACTTTCTTGTAAATGGGACTGCCAGCATTTGCACTAAGTTTTCTGTTACTCTGTCTTTCACCATTACTCTTAAAAAGGAAAGATTCTCTCAATCCCAGATGTAGAGCCAGAGAACCAGATATGGGGATAATTTATTTCTGAATTTTACAATGGTCTGGTCCCTCTCTTGCCCATTGCCAGCATTCTCTCATGACAAGTGACCTCAAATGTAGCTGCACACTTGTTACTTTGGTTCTTCCTTGTGGAGGAGTAGGTGAGTGCTGAGAACCTATATTCAGCCATCTTGTCTTCCTCACTTAGTATTTTATCTTAACGCTATTTTGTAAATATTAAACCTTTCTTTGTTTCTCCATAGTATAATTGTACACAAGTATGTGACCTAGAAAATGTTTTTTCTATGCTGTTTATTTTATATTTTCAGTTACTTTACGTTTTGTCATGAGTTCATGAGCAGGGAAGAAAGGAAGGAGTTAATATGTTCTGCCATTCAGAAATTACTACCCATAACCAAAATCATAGCTTACTTTCTTCTCAAAACACATGTTTGCCATTTTTAATCACAGACTCAGTAATTAAGAATGGAATGAAAAAGAGACACGACTAAGGAGCAATTCAAATAAACAAAGAATTAAGATGTTGTGATATGTTTATAAAGACAAGAGCCATCTGGAATATTCCAACTTAATAAGATAGATAATACACTTTTTTCATAAGGGCTTTGAGCATCATAAAATATCAAAAATTCCTAAGTATTACCAAGATCCTCTGTTATTTTTCCCTTGTCTTCTAATATGCCAAGTTCTGAGTTTTTTATTTATTTCAACACGTGTTATGTTCACTACTTTTGACTCAGATAATAATCCTCTTTATTTAAGGGAGTCTATGCTTTATTCAAACAGTATTGTTGTTGTTGTTGTTGTTAGGTGCCGTCGAGTTGGTATCCGACTCATAGCAACTCTCATAGGGTTTTCAATGGCTGACTGTTTCAGGATTGCCTTGGGAGTGGATTGCCAGGCCCTTCTCCCATCAAACAGTATTATGTTAAACAAATCTTGATGAATTATGCTTATCTTGTAATACCATTCCTTTAGATCATTCTTTATTGAGGATGGAAATAGGCAGTGTTATAGAGGCGGTAAAACGTTCTGATACTAATTTTATAATTCCTCATTTACCTGAAATAGAAACAAAGTTGGAAGAGATTTTTTTTTTTAGCACCTGCAATTATACCCATTAAGGTTTTTTGCAGGACTTATATGGCAGTCTAGCTCTTTCAGAAAAGACAATTACTATAGGGAATTTGGTGATTTCAAAATTAGTGGGAAAGGTATAAAAACAGAAATGCCCCACAATAGGTACTATGAAATCTGCCACAACCAGCAAGGCAGGAAAGGGGACTGCTCCTGAGTTAATTAAAAAGAAACTGTGATGTAAAGATCAGAAACTTTCTGTATTTGCAAATGGCATGGTTATTGCTTCTCAACACACACAGAGTGGACACTGGCAGACCAGCATAGACATGCATCCATGGCTCTGATAATTGGCAGAGAAACAGCTAAAGAGAAAGGAAGGCAGCCTCTGCTATATGTTTGCCTGATAAATTCTATGTGAGTGCATTAAGTAGAACATTGCATGAAACCATGGATGAGAGACTATCTAGGAATAAACAAAAACTCTAGTAATGCACATTAGAAATAGTTTGCAATAACTGAACAGATGGTAAATGTCAAGCTACAATACCCACTCTAGCTTTTGAAAGTAAAACCAAAATATATTATTTTTCAAATAGTTCAAAAATCCTCTTCTGAGCCTCCTGAAAACATCTGGGAGTACCACTACCATTGCTCTTTAGAAAATACTGTTTCAGATTGTGACCTTCAAACTCTTTATTACTGCTTTTCTTTTCCTTTTATTTTTTTTATTTTTCTAATATAGATTTTTTAAATTTTAGACATTCTACAGGGGATGGAATTGAGTAGATAATACTATCTGAATACTCTCAATTCTAACTATCAAGCTAGAGACAGAGAAAATAAATTTATTTTCCTAGATTCTGTGGCATTATGCCAAGTGATAGAGCTTAATTAAGAAAACGAAGGAATCAAGAAAGATGAAATAGGGTCATTCGCAGCAAAATGGATGGAATTAGAGAAAATTATTTTAAGTGAACGAACACAAGCTCAGAAAGAGAAACAACACATGTTGTCACTCATATGAGAGAGCTGACTCAAAATTACAAGAAGGAAAAATCCTACTCAAAGGTCAGATCACATTAAAAGGGGGGGAGGGAAGATAAGAATGAGGTCAATACAAATGGACTAAAAATCACATGTAATTG
>VMDO01019846.1:0-38792 GCA_007922755.1 Pedetes capensis
TCTTCCAATACTATTTTTATAAGGAAACAGTGAGATAATGAATATAAAATTCTTAGTATGGTGTCTGGTAGATGGTAGGAAATAAAAAATATGTTTTCCTGCTCCACCTAGCTCCATACATAGAGATGAAACTATTTGCTCCCAAACATGTCTAAGTGAATAAAACTATGTATTAATAACATCAGTACTACACAAATCCTTCCAGAGAGAGAGAAAAGAAGGAACATTTGTTGAATATTTTTCTGAGGCTAGCCAAATAACTAGATAAATCTTAATACTAAAACTAGATAAGGACATTATGAGAAAAGAACATTTCAGACCAATCTGTCTTATAAACATGAATGCAAAATCCAAAAGCAAAATACTAGGAGAAGGAATTGGAAAACATATTAAAAGAATAATTCATCATGGCCAAGTGAGGTTTATTCCAGGACTTCAAGGGTGGAGAAGTCAATGAAACAAAAAAGTTGGTTCTTTGAAAAGATCAATAAAATTGACAAATCTCTAGCAAGAGTGACAAAGGAAGAAAGAGAGAAGATACAAATTACCAACATCAGGAAACTAAAAGGGTATATTGTCACAGAGCCTGTGGACAACAAAAGAAAAATAAGGGAATACTATGAATAACACACATAAAACTGACAAATCAGGTAAAATGGATCAATCTGTGAAAATCACAAACCACTACAACTCACACAATATGAAGCAGATAATTTAGACATCACTATATATATAACAAAGCAATTGAATTTGAAATTAAAAGCCTCTTCCAAAATAAATCTCTAGGCCCAGTAGATTTCACTGGACAATTTTATTAAGAGTTTAAAGAACAATTAACAACCAATTCCATATGATCTTTTCCAGAAAATGGTAGAGGAGGGGAGACTTCTCAACTTATTTTATGAAGCCAGTGTTACCCTGATGCCAAAATTGGACAAAGACAGTACAAAGAGAAGAAAATTACAGACTAATAAAAGTAGACAGAAAGATTATCAATAAATAATTCAACAATATTTTTAAAGATAGAATTACACATCACAAACAAGAAAGCTCTATCCAGGAATGCAAGGCTGATTTCATACTCAGAAATCAGTCAACACAATCCTCCCTATTAACAGGCCAAGAAAGACAAATCAAATTTCTCAGTTGAGTAGAGAAAGCATTTAACACTCTTTTTCAAAATAATCTTGGAAGTTCTAATCCATGTAATAAAGTAAAGAAAAGAATGGAAAAGAAAAGGCATATAGATTGGAAAGGAAGAAGTAAATTGGATCTTATTTGCAGAAGACATGATTATATACATAGAAAATATTAAGGAATCTACAAAAAAGTCTCCTAGAACTAATAAGTAAGTGCAGCAAGGCCATAGGATATAAGATAAACATATAAAAATCAATCATATTTCTATATTATAGCAATGAATATGTGAACATCGAAATTAAAAATGCAATGCCATTCCTAATCACTTCACAAACAAAAGAAATCAGGTGTCCATATAACAAAACATATGCAGGACCTGCATGCCAAAAAATCATGAAATGAAGAAATCAAAGATCTAAATAAATGGAGACGCATACTCAGGTGTTCATGAATTGGAAGACAACATAATAAATATGTCAACTCTCTCAAATTGATATACAGGTTTAATGCTATTATTACCAAAATTCCAACAAGCTTTTTTGTAGATATAGACAAGATTATTCTAAAATTTGTATGAAAAGGCAGAGGAATTAGAATAGCTAAGACAATTTTGGAAAAAAAAAAGAACACAGTGGGAGGAATCATTCCACCTGATTTTAAGACTTATTACAGAGCTACTGTAATTAAGACTGTGTGGTACTGACTGAGAGAGAAGGGGAAGAGATCAATGGAACAGAATAGAGAACTCAGAAACAGATCTGTACAAATATGCCCAGCTGACATTTGACAGTTGCAGAAGCATCTCACTATAGGAAAAATAGACTACTCAAGTAATGAGGCTAAAGCAATTGGGCATTCACCAGCAACAATTTGAACTTCAACCCACATCTCACACAAAAAATAACTGAAAATGAATCATGGAGTTAAATATAAAACATAAAGCTACAAATCAGTTAGGAGAAAACATGGGAAAGATTTCAGGACCTAGGCATTGGTAAAGAATTCTTAGACATGACATTAAAAACATTATCTAAGAAAGAAAAAGGACAAATTGGACTTTACCAAACACACTCTGCAATGAAAATGGATGAAAAAACAAACTACATACTGGCAAAAAATATTTACAAGTCACGTATTTGGCATAGGACTTATATCTAGAATATATAAAGAACTCAAGACTCAATAGTAAAATAAAACAAAACAAACAATCCAATTAGAAAATGAGCAAAAGACATGAAGGGACATTTCACCAAAGAGGATATACAGATGGCAAATAAGCACATGAAAAGTTAGTCAAATCATTAATGCAAACTAATGCAAATTGACACCACAATGAGATATCACTACATAGCTATCCAATGGCTAAAAAAAAAAAAAAAGTAACAATATCAAATGCAGAAAAACGAAAGCATTCATACATTGCTGCTAGAGATATAGTCACTCTGTAAAATCAGTTTGGCAGTTTCTTATAAAATTTAACATGCAACTACCATATGACCCAGCAATTGCACTCTTAGGTATTTATACCAAAGAATTTAAAACTAATTTTCACACAAACTTTTGTACATGAATGTTTCTAGCAGTTGTTTATTATAACACCACGCTGGAAACAGCCCAAATGTCCTTCAAAGCGTGACTGATTAAATAAACAGTGGTACATCCATACCACAGAATACTATTCAGCAATAAAAAGGAACAAACTAATATATGCACTAGCTTCACTCAATTGCCAGAGAAGTTTGCTGAATGAAGAAGCCAATCTCACATGGTTACACACAATATGATGCCATTATGTAACATTCTTGAAATGACAAAATTATGGAAAGAAAGAACAGATTAAATGGTTGACAGGTGTTAAGGAGGAGGTAAGAGGGGGAAGGTGGTGGGCATGACTATGAAAGGCAATAGGAGGGGTCCTTGTGGTAACATAACTGTCCTGTAACTTGATTGTTTCAATGTCAATATCCTCGTCATGACATAGTATTTTATTGTTGTAAGATGTTATTGGGAGAAACTGGGCAAAAGGTACACAGGATTTCTTTGTATTGCTTCTTACAACTAACTACATAAAAATCTCCGATTATCACAAAATAAAATGGGCAATTAAAAATATTAGCAAATAGAATCTGACAATAAATTAAAAGAATAATTAATTCATCATGACCAAGTAAGTTTTAATCCAAGAATTCAAGGGTAGTTAAACAATCACAAATCAGTTATTGTAATTTATCTAACAGAAAAATAAGGGAGAAGAATCATGATAGATACACAAAAAACATTTTACAAAATTCACCACCCATTCATAATAAAAGTCTCAGCATACTAGGAACAGAAAAGGCCTTCTTTAATCTGGTAAAGAGTATCTATGAAAAACCTTCAGCGAACAACATAGTTAATGGTGAAATTTTGAAAGCCTCCATACAGTGAGACGATTTCTATTCTATATTCTATGGGAGGTCCTAGTCAGCACACCAAAGAAATAAAGGATTTGAAAAGAAGGAGTAAAACTGCCATTATTTGTATTTAACATGATTGTGTACATGGAATATCCAAAAGACTATGTAGACAAACTATTAGAATTGATAAGTAAATTTAACAAGACCACTGGACAGAAGGTCAATATGCAAAAAATCAACTCTTTTTCTGCATACCAGAAAAAAAAACAGAAAAAGGGTTTTAAATTCCTGTCATTTGTAATAGTATAAATATCAAATACTTAGATATAAATCTAATGAAGGATGTGGAAAATCTCTATACTGAAAACTAAAACATTATGGAGAGAAACTAAAAGAGATTTAAATAAATTAGGAGATAAACTCTATTCATGGATTAGAAAAATTGATAAAGATGTCAGTTCTTCTGAAATTAATACAAAGTCAATGTGTCTCACTCAAAGATCCCAGCAAGTGTGCACATACGTGTGTGTGTGTGTGTGTGTGTGTGTGTGTGTGTGAAATCAAGAAAATGGTCCTAAAATTCAGATGGGAATGCAAATAGCCAAGAATTACCCAGGAAATCTTAAAGGAGAATGTAGCCAGAAGATTCTCACTAGCAGCTATCATGACTTAAAAAGCTATCGTAATTAAGACATTGTGGTATTGGCACAAGGATAAAGAAAGTGACCAACAAAAAGGATAGGAAATTAAAAAACAGAGCCACACATATAGTCACCAAAAAAAGAAGACCCTGCAGTACATTGGAGACTTTGTTTTTTAATAAATAGTGCTGGATCAGTCATGTAGCCATGTGAGGAAAAAAATCTTTATCTTGACCTTTACTTTACATCACAAAAAGAGATTAGCTCCAAATAAATTACAGATATGAATGTGAAAGGCAACACAAAGCACTGTCAGGAGAACACGTGGAGGAATGTGGAGAGGTTGGCCAATGGATAGAAAGTTGCAGTTAGATGGGGGAAAGTTCTGGTGTTCTACGGCACAGTGGGATGACTATAGTCAGTAATAGTGGGCCATATATTTCAAAATAGCCAAACAAGAGGATTTTATATGTTTTACCATAAAAGAAGGATAAATGTTTGAGGCAGTGATAATTACCCTGATTTGAATGTATATGACATGTATTGAAACTAAACATTATAGCCCACAACAATTATGTGCCAATTATAAATAAGACTAACAAAAAAAGGAAAATGTAAGAGAACAACTTGTACCCTTGGAGTATATAGAGATTTCTTAAGCAAAATGGGAAAATGCTATCCATGAAGGAAAAATTTGATAATTTGTACTATATTAAAATAAAGAATTTCTGTTCATCAAAAGGCCATGTTAAGAGAGAGAAAAGACAACCAACATAATGGGAGAAATTTTGCAATAGATATATCTGACAAAAGAGTTATAATCCAGAATGTATCAAGAGGCATAATAGAAAAATGTGTAAAGAACTTTGACAGACATTCCACACAAAAATCAAAAAACAAGAAAATGAATGTCAAAGTGGCCAAAAACATATGAAGAGTTGCTCTGCTTAATTAACCAAAATAAAAATGAAAATTGAAACCATAAGAGGATGCCACCAAAACTCACTACAGTGAGTAAAATGAAAGAAAACAGAAATGAGCAAGTATTGGTGAAGATAGGGAGTAAGCAAAGCACTCATACATTGCTGCTGAGAGCATATGTTGGTACAGCTTTTTGGAAAACTGAGTGGCAGTATCTGCTAGGGCTAAATACAATTGGCCCCCATATCCATGAATCTTGCTTCTGTGGATTCAACCAACTGTAGGTACAAAATATTTTATGGGGAAAAACTGTATGCATCTTTTCTGAACATGTACACGGTCATTTCCCTGTCATTATTCCCTAAACAATACAGTATAACTATTACAAAGCATTTATATTGTAGCAAGTATTTTAAGTAATCTAGAGATGATTTAAAGAAAATGGGAGGATGTGCCTAAGTTATTTGTGAATACTACACTATTTGACATAAGGGACTTGAGGATGAGTCCATTTTGGTATTAGTGGGGTCCTAGAACCAAATCCTCAACAATACCAAGAGACAAAAGACATCTACAAGAATGTTTCTAACAGTCTTATGTGTAATAGCCAAAACCTTGAAATTGACCTTAGGTCCCCAAATTGTGGTTTCCCTGGCAACTGTGTGGAGGCCAAATTGGAGATGATGAATGTAATAGTCAGCTGTCGTCACTGTAGCAGAAAAACCAAACCAAACCAAACAAATTTGTGGGGAAAGAGCTTTATTGGGAGCTCATAGTTAAAGAATCAGTCCATCATGGCAGCAGAGCAGGCATGGTGGTGTCAGCAGCAGCAGGGCCTGTGTTAGACGACCTCATAACATGGCGGACCCGGAACAGAGAGAGAGAAAGGGAGATTGAGGGGGGCGGGCCTGGGCTGGAGGTCCAGGATATAAACCTCCAAAGCCTGCCCCTAGGGAGCTACTTCTGCCAAGCTAGACCCACCTCCCAAAGTTCCACAATCTCCCAGGATAGTGCCACCAGGTGGGGACTGAACATTAAAGCACATGACTTTTAGGGGACACCTCATAATCAAACCCTGACAATGAACCAGAGGAGTGGGGGCTCAGGTGAGAAATGGTGGTGGCAAGGGCTGGGGCAGCACTCCCCGGGGTGGGCAGGAGTGTCTGGGGAAGGCAGAGGAGGGAGGCAGAGCCTGTGGGACTCAGCAGGATTGCATTGGAGAGGCGATGGGGAAGCCAGAGTCTGGGCCTGATCTTCCTGGAGGATAGCAGTGGCATTCATTCAGGAAAGAAACTCTAGAGGAGGAGGAGGTGGCAGGGAGTAGAGAATGAGTTCGGTTTGGTCTGCAGCACGTTTGAGGTGCCAGTGGGACCAGGCAAGAAGACATGTGTGACATTCCCTACCTCTGTCTCATGTACCCTCAAGTCACTAGAGAGTAGTGGGCAAATGCCCCACTGAGAGGTGAAGCAAGCTTGAATGTGGAGGGCACCAGACTTCTGGCCTAAACAAGGGTGGTGTGGAAAGCAGATGAACTGCCAAGGTCAAGACCCAGCGCTCTGTTCTGTAGTCTCCTTGTCTGCCATTGCTGGATCAGTGCCTCTCTAGACTGTTTGCTGTTTTTTCGTATTGTGTTTTGTTGTTGTTGTTGTTGTTGTTGTTGTTGTTTTAAGACAGAGTCTTGCTGTACAGCCCAAGCTGGCCTTGAACTCTAACCTTGAACAGGTGATCCTCCTGCCTCAGTGTCCAGAATGCTAGGATTAAGATAAGCATGACCATGCTTGCTAAACTATTTTTTTTATTTTTATTTATTTTTGTTGTTGTTGTTGTTGATTTGCTGCAGTACTTGGGGGTTGAACCAAGGGGCTCGTGTGAAGTTTTGCAAGTGCTCTTTCACTGAGCTGTGCCTCTAGCCCCTCTTTCATTTTTTTATCTTGAGACAGGGTCTTACTAAGTTATGCAGGCTACCTCTGGCCTCGAACCTGTGACCCTCCTGTCTCTACTTTCTAAGTTGCTGGGATTACAGGCGTGCACCACTGTGCCCAGCTGGAATGGGTTTTGAAACCACCTAAGGTCATCCCTTGTATCTCTGCCCTTTCTCATAAGCCCTCCCTGCCCAAGCAGGTACTCCACTGACCTCCGTCTCTCTTCCTGTCCAGGCTACACTATGAGGCCTTGATTCCTGCAGAGAACAGGATCCATTCCCCGCCCCTTTTAGTCCTTGCAAAGAGTGAGCATGTACTCGCAAGGTTTTGTAGTTTAGATTTCAGTGGTCACGTAAGGCAGAGCCTTCAGTGGAGAGATGGGTAAACAAAGGCCCGGACCTGGGAAAGGACTTGTTGAAATTTACTCAGAGAGAGTTAATGGCAGGCATGGGGCCAAATTTCGGGCCTCCTAATGCCCAGGCCTTGATTTCCCCTTTCCCCTTTCTGCTAGGAGAAAAGGAGAAACAAAGCGAAGGCAGAGAAAGATGGCGTAATAGAAAGAACTACTGAATGAAAGAGACAAAGGGAGGCAGAATACAACAGGGACAAACTCAGAAAGAAAGAGACAGAGAGAGTCAGACACACACACACACACACACACACACACACACAAAGAGAGAGAGAGAGAGAGAGAGAGAGAGAGAGAGAGAGAGAGACTGGGGAAGGGGACTAGAAGGAAAGAAGGAAGGAAAGAGAGAAAGAAAACCAAGGGAAAATAGCAAGAAAGGAAAGAAAGGGGCAGCAAGGAGAGCAGGAGCCAAGCCCACAGCCCTGTAGAAGGCGGAGATGGGTGGCCCCAGAAATCCTTACCTGCCAAACCCCATCAGCCTTCAGAGGCCCAAACTAGAACTGAGCAGTCGATCTAAACAGAAAACAAACAGAGCAAAATGAAAACACGCTGGCTGCCCCCCCGCTGCGGCTCTGTGCATTCATTGGCCCCCGGGAGGCCACTTCGAAAGCAAGGCCCAGCTTTTCTAACCCTCCTCTCTCTGTGGCCCCCCAGCCCTCAGCCACCCCCCACTAAGGGCCATAGACTCAGCTCTGTTCAAGAGGCTGTGGCAAGTTGGGGGGGCAAGGGGGGGGCAAGGCTCTTGGGGGCTGGTGGGGCGGTGTGTTCCTTGCCCTTGGCCTGGCAGAGAAACAGCAAGGCTGGTGGGGGCTGACTTAGGGGAAGCAAGGGAACAGAGTTCTGCCCCCTCCTCCGAGAAGGGCCTGGGATTCTGAAGCAGCACAAAGCCTGTCTTGGGTGTGGTGGGGGTGAGAAGGCAGGCGACCTGGCCAGGGTCAGGAAGCAGGCATATGGAGTAACCTCCTATTATCAGGACATGTTATTTTGTCCCTCCACTGGGTTCCCAAGCTGGAAACCACAGAGCTGTTTGGTGGATACTGTAACTTTGTGTTATTAATAATGATACAAGTGATAACTAGTATTGGTGTTGTGTTTTACAGTTACCAAACACCCACAGACAAACTCTTTGAATCCTTCTAACCCTGCTGTGGGTATTGAGATTAGCTTTGTTTTACAGAAGGGGAAATTGAGGCTCAGAGAGGCCAAGTAACCTGGCACCCAGCTGGGCCGTGGATGAGCCTGGGTAGGTACCAGCACATCGGTGGCCTCGAGTTGAGATGTGATGAAAAGAGCCAGTGCTCAAGGGTGACAAAGCACAGAACCCCGGGGACATCGCCCAGCCCTAGAAATTTCTCATGTCATCCAACGAGGCAGCAGAGGCAAGCAGGGGAGGCCAGGAGAACTGTCCAAGCAGCCGTGACCACGGGTAGGTGGCAGGACATTCTGTGGTGAGGGCCATCCCAGGATTCAAGGAGGTGCTCAGGGACTGGAACCTCCCCAAGAGTTGAAGCTAGGGAGGTCAGGCAAGAGCATGTAGTCAACAAATATTTACTATCGAGGATTTATATTGATAGAGGTTAAAAACACGGGTTCTGGAGTCAGACTGCCTGGGTTCAAATCCCAGCTTCACTACTTACTATATGACTTTGGTATAGTTGTTTAACTTCTCTGTGTTGCTGTCTCCTCTTCTGTGTAATGGGAATGAGGATAGTAACCACCTCACAGAGTTTGTAAAAATTTGATCTGTTATTCTAAGTAAAACAGTTGGCAGAGCGCCTGGTACATGGCAAGATTCAAATATTAGCTCCTGCTGTCCTTAGCACTGCTGTGGTTATTTGCCAGGCCCGTGCTGAGCACTAGGACAGTATCAGCAAGCAGAAGTAGCTGTAGTCCCTGTCCTCGTGGAGCTCTGAGTAGGCAGGGAAGGTGGCCATTAATCACAAAGGAACATAACAAAAGTAAGATTGCAACAGTGAGAAGTGCTGTGGAGGAGAGGTCCATGGTGCTGTGGGAGTGAAAAACTGAGAATCCTGACCTGGCTAAGAAGATACAAGGTTTCCCTGAAGAAGAGACACTTGAGCTGAGTTGTGAAATAGAAGAAGTCAAATAACAGAAAAAGAAAAAGGACATCGTCCCAGGCAGAGGTCCCAGCATGTGCAAAGGCTCAGTTGAGGGAGGATCTAGGGCAGACCTTGTGTAACCCACGGCCAGGAATCTTGTTTCTATCTGAAGGAAAAAAGGAAATCAGGGGAGGATTTGGAAGCTGGGGTTTAGCTCAGTTACTGCAAAAATAGGAGAAGGACCTGGCAACCCACTCCTGAAATAATCAGCCATTGAAAATTCTGTGACTAGCAGAGGTGCACTGACGAAGGGCCGGGCCCTATGGCAGTGTTGGAGAGTATTTTGTTCTGTTATGCATAGGGTCGCTATGAATCCAACCTGACTCGATGGCACCTTACAACAACAAGGGGAGGATTTTAAGGATGGAGGAGCATGGTTAGAAAAATATAGGACCACCTCTTAGGGTAAGATCGGTCTCCAACCGGGAGGTGAGGAGGGAAGGTGGGCAAAGCTTGGATTTCAGTCTTGGCCCTGTGGGTGGCTCCCTCCATGTACAGCCCAGCGCAAGTCCTTTCCCCTCCTTACCCTTCCATCTTCATCACAAATGGGCTTTGGAGCCTGCTTTAGGGGCCATCTTGACCTTCTCTGGTGTGCTCTGTCTTCACCCACCTCCCGTTAAGAGGAGGAGAGGGCGGGGAGGAGATTATGAGTGGAACACAGCCCCTGCCCTGTCTTCCCCTTCTCCCCAGACCTCCCTAATGCCCCCAACTCCACCACAACCTCCAGGCTCTGCAGGGAAGAAGGCGATTATTCCTTGTCCTTATCCACCCATGCCGGGAGCACCCCTGCCACCTCAGGACATCATGGCATGGGATCCATTTAGGCCTGGACCCAGGAGAGGCTCCGAGGCCCCCCAGAGTGGTGGCTGGTTGCGCTGGAAAAGCCCAGAACCACAGGCAGCTGGGAGAGGTTGCCCCCGCCAGGATGATGGAGTGGGTGTGACATAAATTTCTCAGGACAGGCAGCAAAGAAACATTTACAGCCCCTCCTTGCCGAGTCTGGTTCCAATCAGGCCCCTGGCTGGCCAGCTCCTTACACCCGCCACAGAGGACTGGCTCCGCCGAAAACCGGAGTCCTTCAGGGCTTTGTCCTTCCTCTTCTCCCTACCGTTTCAGAAACGTACACAAAGCCATCCACAGCCACAAGGACCCCGCCTCTGTGTACCCACAGGAGTGTACACAGATGCACGGATTCATATACACATGTGGCCCCCAGGGCTCTGCGGAGCCCACATGGGTACACACTGACCCCCACATTGTCCTCCTGTACTCGTACCAGAGACTAGCCTGAGAGAGCTGAGGAAGGCCGGAGCCTCCACTGCCTGCCAGGAGCCACAGACAGCACCAAAGGACCCAGGGAGCAGCTTCCTTCAGGCCCAGCCCCCAGGCCTCTTCTCCCAGCTCCTCTTCTCAGCCCCCAGCTGCCATGGCAATGGCCTACTGGTGGGGCTCTGCCCTGGGAAGTCCCAGGAAGGCTTCGCCTGAGGCCCGGGAATGCTGGTGCTGAGGGAGGCTGAGGGCCACTGAGGGCACCTTAGCACACAGCCCAGCCAGGCCCAGCAACCCAGGGGCCGAAGCCTCAGGCCAGCCCTGCTCTAGCTCCCTGTGGCCTTCTTTCCCAGGCTCCTCTGACACTCCTCCCCATTCCTCCCCTCAGCCCGGGCCACCAAATGCCTCACTGGGCCACCCAAGAAGTATCTGTTTCTCTTGATCTAAGCTGAACAAACTTTTCCTTTCATGGGCTTCCCTTGTCTACCTGAATGCTCAAGCCATTTGATTCCTCCCAGAGAAGCCAGAAGGGGTCCTCTTGTTCATTCAAAATGTAGGCCTGTTAGGTAGCTAGCTTAGGCATTTGCAGGCAATATAGAGGGAAAGTGGACTGAAAACGGCTTCTGCCATTCCACCATGATGAAGCCACATGGGTCTCTGAGGACATTGGAAGGACATTTTCAAATGGATTCCACATCCTACCCAAGCCCCTGAGCCATTTACAAAACAAGGACCCTAAGCCCACACTGCCTGCAGGCATAGCCCTGTGGCATACATCCTCAGATCTCGGAAGCTAAGCAGGGTCAGGCCTGGTTAGTACTTGGATGGGAGACCGCCTGGGAACACCAGGTGCTGTAGGCTTGGGAGACGGACCTGGCAACCCCCTCCCAAAAATCAATCCACTGTTGAAAACCCTATGAACAGCAGAGAAGCACTGACAATCGTGTTTCACCAGTTGTAGGTAGGGTCGCTATGAGTAGGACACCGACTCAATGGCACCTAACAGCAACAACAACAACAACAAGCCCACACTAGTTGTCCAAAACTGGGCACCCAGGGTTGATGTCACACTTGGTGTTCCTTAATTTGAATAAAACTAAAGGGAACATATGCCCACTCTCTCTTCTTCTGCACTTCTTCCACAATCGCTCACTCTCTCTTTCTCTCTGCTCTTCTTCTTTTTTTTTTTCAGTACTGAGGGTTGAACCCAGGGCCTTGCGCTTGCATGCTTTGCAAGTGCTGGACCACTGAGCTGCACCCCTAGCCCTTTCTTATTTTACTTTTTGAGACAGGGTCTCACTAAATTATGCAGACTGCCTCTGGTCTTGAACTTGCCATCCTCCTGCCTCCGCCTCCCCAGCCGCTGGGATTACAGGCATGTACCACAGCACCCGGCTGCTCTTCTCTTCTTAAAGACCATATACTCTCCTCTCCCTTCTTTGGGGCCGGCCATCTTCTCTGTCTATCCATGGCACTTTTCCTTCTAAAAGCCTGCTGAACTCTCCTGTTCTCTGGCTTCTTTACCTTCCCCTGGGAATAGAAACATCCTTATGCCGAGTCACTCAGGGAACACAGGTTTTTCCAAGTTCCTTTGCAGATTTACCTAAGCTTCTCCAGGTGCCTCAGTTTGCCCTGTAATTATTCCTTAAAGGTATACTATCTTTAATAAACCTATTCTATATTCTCTACCATAACTTAAGTGTCAGGTATAAATTCTTTTATATGCTGAATACAAGGACCCAGGTTTTTAGATTTTGCAGCTGGACTCCTGCTTTGGACCGGTTGACAGCAGCTCCCAGACCCACCCACCAGCAGCTCCAGGGCCCCCCTTCCCACTAACAGGCCCAGCTCCTTTTCACAGTCCAGATGTCCCACAAGTGGGAAAGCTGGGCATTTGTAGGGAGGATGAAGTTACTCACAGCCCAAGTTGGTGAAGATTTGGGGACTAGGGGAATCCTGTGAACTTTTTCCCCTAGAGCCATCAAAATGGTGGCCCTCAAAGAACCTTAGAGGAGAAGTAGCTTTCTGGGGCAAAGTAGCATCCTTCCTGCCATGGCTGGAAGGCAGGACTATGCCGCTGGAAGAACATGGGCTGGGAGAAGGCAGACTGCGGGTGAAGGACGTCACCCCTATCCGCTGTGTGAAGTTCCGCAACCATGTTGAATCTGTTGACGAGTTTCTTCTAAATTTACCATGCCCAGACCACTCTCCATAGTCAGCGGTCAATAAATGCTCGTACTAGTTGTTCTCCACTACCTCTGGCCCATTGCAAATGGACATCTCTGGGGGGAGGGGCAGGAGGAAGAGGACTGGCGCTTGTTGGAGTCCCAGGTTTCTATCTCCATCGCCTTGTCTCATGCTGTATGAGGGCTTCCCATCAGGATTCCTGACTTGACACTTGATCTTCCATTGGCTCCTGAGCCACACAAGGGTTTTTTCCCATGTGAGAGATGCTGAGGATGGAGGGGAGGGGACAGCCAGTGTTCTGAGAATGCATCACCTGGGGGTTGTCAAGCTCACCCAGCTGCCCCTTCCTCAGGGGGAGACTGAGCAGACCAGCTGACTGTCAGAGCCCCGCCACACGCTGGCTCCAAAGTGACGTGGAAGACAAACTTACAAGGCAGAAAATGCAGAGTCTACTCTTGGGAGTGGCAGTAGAAAAGTAGCTGGCATGGCTTTGAGGGGTGGAAAGCCCGTACCTCTTGCCCAGGTAGCCCAGAGCTCCGAGCATACCTGGCCATAGGTAGTTCTCAGGCTCCTAGGCAGGGATACCTCCCAGATGCCCCAAGTGGCAGGTTTCAGCTGAGCCTGGGGAGGGCTCCAAGTCCTTGCTTTCTAATTGGCCCACACTGCTTTCTACTTGGCAAAATGTGGCCCCCAGCTAATGTAGCACCTCTCTCTCTCTCCCGCTCTCCCTCTGTGTGTGTGTGTGTGTGTGTGTGTGTGTGTGTGTCTGTGTGTGTGTGTCTCTCTGTGCATGTGTGTGTGTGTGTGTGTAGGCAGTACTGAGGGTTGAACCTAGGGCCTCATATATGTTGGGCAAGTTCTCTACCACTGGGCCATACCCCCAGCTCCCTTTTTCATTTTTTATTTTGATGATAGGGTCTCGATAAGTTGTGCAGGACCCCTCTGGCCTCGAACTCATGATCCTCCTGCCTCAGCCTCCTGAGTTGCTGGGATTAGAGGTCGGTGCCACAGTGCCCAGCTTGTAGCTGTCTCTTGAGTCTCAGGACTGGCAGTGAGACAAGTCATCATTCTTGCTATTTCCTAAAGAAACATTCTGGGATCTTGAGAAACATTCTGGGATCCAGAGAAAGGAAGGCCCTTGCTACAGTCACAGAGCCAGGTAGAGCATAAATGAGAGCTAGATCCCCTACCTTCTATTGACTATTTTGTCAAACTCTATCTTACTCTTGTTCCCTGGAGGGCTAAGAAGCAAGAGTTGCCTCAAGTGTGATCTGATGGTCCTGCAGGAGGTTTCACTGCACCCGCATACCATCTTCCTGCTCTCCGTGTCGTGGGGACCAGCCTCCCCTTCTTGCTGGCCTCTCTACGGCATAGCATGAGGAGGCTGTGGGAAGAAGGTGTGGAGCAACAGCCATGCATCCTCTCAAGAGAACTTCACTTCTACTTAAACCCTGCTTGCAGCTAGGTATGACCCAGGGGAAGCTGGTAGCTCATGCCTAGAGCCACAGGGGAGGGCAGGTGACCTGTGTGAATAGTAATCGACAGCAGCCAGTGGAGGCTGAGGCAGGCTGAGAAAAAGATCTGGCAGTGGCCTCTCCAGGGTATGGAGGGCCCTGGAGCAATGTAAGGAGTTTAGCCCTCTCTCCCTGTGTGCTGCCACTTCTTTGTTAGAATTGAAAAGACAAGGACAATCACCCCTCCGTATCCATGGGAGATTGATTACAGGATCCCCCGTGGGCACCAAAATCCTCAAATGCTCAATTCCCTTATATAAGATGTATAGTATTTGCATACAATGTATGCACTGTCCACCACATGTTCAAACCATCTTGAGATTACTAATAATATCTAACATACTGTAGACACTAGTAAATAATAGTTGGACGTTTTTGTTTAGGGAATAACATCAAGGGAAAAAAAAGTCTATATATGTTCAGTATAGATACCATTTTTTCCCAAATATTTTCAACCTGCAGTTCACTGAATCATGGATGTGGAACCTGTGGATAAAGAGGGTCAAATGAGTCTGTGGAACCTGCGGAGACAGATGCCCGAGGTGACGGGCTCTTCTCTGCCCTCTCCTGCTGCTGTATCCCTGAGATGGGGCTGAGGAGTGAAGCTAGCCCTCCAGCAGTCTCTGCTGTTGCAGACAGTGGAGGTGTGTGTCTGGAGAGGAGCTAGCGAGGTGGGCCTTCCATAAAAGGGGTAAGCCAATAGGTTGGGAGGTGGCCCAGTAGCCAGGAGGTTCACCAAGCAGGGGCAGCAAAGGCCCTGAGCGGTGGGCCTGGACCACACAGAATGAACCTGCCTCTGTCTGGGTACCCAGACAAGACCACAAGGCCTGGTCCTTGTCTCCATGACCTGGAACAGCACAGTGGAAACAGGCTGCCCATTAAAGCTGTGTCCGCCTGGGCCAGAGAGGCACGCGGTGAGCCAGCAGTGCATTTGATTTTGTTTGTTTGTTTTTGTTCTTTTGCGACAGGGTCCCAATGTGTAGCCCAGGTTGGCCTGGACTTCACTATGTAAGCTCAGGCTGGCCTCAAACTTGTGACCTTCTGCCCCAGCCTCCCAAATGCGTGTATTTCCAGTCCTGGCTTTGAGTTTTCTTTTTCTTTTTCTTTTTGTTGTTGTGAGACAAGGTCTTACCACGTAGCTCAGGCCAGCCTCAAACTCACTGTGTAGCCCAGGTTGGCCTTGAACTCTCAGTCCTGCTGCCTCAGTTTCCCTAGTGATGGGATTACAGGAAGGCACGATGGTGCCTGGCTTTCTATTTGAGCATTTATAGTTTGTAAAAATAATAATAATAATAATCAAGATTCTGCTGTATGTGTGATTCTGCATATTTAGCTCATTATAACTTTTTTGGTACTGGAGATAGAACTGAGGGCCTTGCACAAGCTAGGCAACCACTCTACCACTGAGCTACATCCCCAGCCCAGCTTATTGCTTTTGTGTGTATGTGAATACTTTTTACATACGTGTAATCCAAATTTGCATATATTTCTATGGTATAGATTCTTGTAGGGGTAACTACTAGGTCAGAGTGTATACCTGTTTTTAAAGGACTTGATATTTCCAAACTGCTCACCAAAAAGCCTATACCAATGGACTCTTCCACCAGCAGTATATGAGATCACTTATCTCACTGCAACCTTGACCACCATTTTTAATTTTTGCTAAATTGACAGGCAAAAATTGCCTTTCTGTATATTCCTTTTGGCTGGCATCAGGAATGGGACTTCAAGTGCCACAACAAGGGCTGCTAAGTGAGCAGACCCCCGCACATTACAGAGCAACCCTGATCAACTTCTCACCTGGGGAAGGAGCAAGAACAAAAAGAAATGATGACGTCACGTGGTCATTCTCAGAAACCAAGAAAAAAGCCTGAGCGCTGGGGGAATGAGGCCCAGGGGTATGTGATTGCCAATCCTTGGAGTTGGCCAAAAGGCCTCTCCCAAATATGTGTGGAGTCTCCCCGCCTGGCCAGACAGGAATAATTCTAATGTAAATTGGGCTTTGGAAATGCAAATGTAAATACCAGGCTGCCTGGATTGACATGGCTTCTGAACACTGGAGGCCTGGGTGCAGGGCTTTGGGGAACCTGGCTGGAAAAGAATCCCAGGAGCTTGCAGAGAAAGAGAGGATGGGAGCACCCACATTGCTCAGAAAGCAGCTGGGCAGCTGGGTGGCCACTGGGAAAGAATGTGGCACGAGCAAGTTGGAAGGAGATGCTGCTGGGGCATAGGTGACTCTCTGCTTGGGCAGCGAGCTACAGCAGGCGTCCAAGGAGTGAACACATGCAAACTGAGGGCTAGGCTTGGAAGTGCAAAATCGCAGCCTGGGCAACCAGAAGGCAGAGGAGCTGGCATGTGTGTGTGTACGGGGATGGGGAGAGTGAATCAGTGAGCAAGGTACCTTCAAAATGCAGATTAATATTATCCTACAGTTCTGTTCTTTCTTTCTTTCTTTCTTCCTTCCTTCCTTCCTTTCTTTCTTTCTTTCTTTCTTTCTTTCTTTCTTTCTTTTTCTTTCTTTCTTTCTGCTTCTTTTTTTCTTCTTTCATCGCTTGCTTGCTTGCCTGCTTGCTTGCTTGCTTGCTTGCTTGCTTGCTTTCTTTCTTTCTTTCTTTCTTTATGTCTGTCTGTCTGTCTGTCTGTCTTTCTTTCTTTCTTTCTTTCTTTTCTTCACTACTGGGAGTTTGAACCCAGGACCTCATATATGCTAGGCAAGTGCTCTACCACTGAGCTGCACTCTCAGCCCTTTTTATTTTTTATGTTGAGACAGAGTCTCACTAAATTACACAGGCTGCCTCTGGCCTGAAACTTGTGATCCTCCTGCCTCTACCTCCTGAGTCCCTAGGATTACAGGCGTGCACCACTGCACCCAGCTCCACAGTTCAACAATAACAATAACTTTACATGGGGGAAACTGGATCACTGAATGGACAATGGGCACGTCCAAAGTTGTACAGATAGTAACTGATGGAACCAGAAGCTGACTCCAGGGCTTTCTTGTCTGGGTCCCTCTTACTGACTTCCTTGCAAGAAATTTCTCCTAACTCTTCATTATAGCAGCTTTGCTGGCTGGGTCCCCCCCCCCCGCCAGGGTGTGATCTGAAGGATACTGAGAAGTTGCTTGTAAGTAAACCCACAGGCAATGAAACTTTTTTAAAAAATGAGTTTACAGAGCAGCAAGAAGGACTTAGGATAGAAGCCAAGAAGAACTTCCTCAGAGTAAGAATCTTTAGATACAATGAGATCTCAAGAAAGGCCCTGGCGCTTCTCTCTGATATTCTCAGCAGTTGCCCTTCCCCAGATTTTACCCTCTCCCAACATCCTGTCACCCCCATAGTCCCCCATTGTGCATGTTCATCAGAGGCTCTGACATCCAAGGTTACCTGTGGACAGCAGAACAGTTAGGATCCAGCTCAAGCCATGGATTTCATCCATGATAACTCAAGATAGAAGTGGCCTAAACTTTTGTCACTCGCCGCTCATGTCCAATCTCTGTTTGTTGGGCTGCCCACTTGACCCAATAGTCCTTCCCAGCCAGCCAGCCAGTGGGTGATGGAAGTAGCACAGAGAGACAGTGTGAAAAAGGCAGCAGGGTGCAGCAGAATGAGAATGGATCCAGGTCACTCAGTCAGCATCCCCGCTTGGCTAGTACTGCCTGTGTGACCTTGGGCAGATACATTCACTGCCCTGGTCTCCCTTTGTGGCTCCGTGCAATAAAGGCTGAGAATTCTACCTGTCCCGCTGCGCTGCTATATGGATGCACAGGAGATCACATGTTTGGTCAAGAACACCGACAAGCCCAGTGCTAGGCAACTGAGGGGGGCCACACAAATGGGCAGATTGGGGCCCTGGTCTCAAGGTGCTTCCAGTCTAGTAGTCCTGGGGGCCCGCAGCAGGGGCTCAGCAGAGCAGCGCTGCGGGCTTCACCTCACGTGTGCATACTGTTTACAGTCTGGAGAGCTCTCCACGCACCGCGTCACACCGTATTCACAACAGCCCCAGATGGTCTGACATACCACTCCAGACCCTCCGTGCTGCACATGGGGGAAGGGATGCCCCAAGGGTTAAATGCCTTTGCTGCTGTCACACAGATGGTGAGCAGCAGGCCCCAGGTCCCTAGGGCTCACTGGGGCTCACATCTCCTATACTCCCTTGGCTCCACCACTGTTTCCTTAGGCTCAGCACTGGCCACTAAAGCCATAGTGGTGTCAAGAGGCCCCTAGGCCACCTGGCCAGCCACCTGACCCATGCCTAGCTCCATTTAAAAAATCCTCCAGCTTGGAGGGGGAGCCAGTACCCTCAAATAAACCTTTCTAATGAGATGACTTCAATGTATACAGCATCTAGTTGCATGTAACGAAATGTCATCAGCTTTCTCTGGCGGCACATCCTGGCTATATTTTCAAAAGACCCTGTATTGCTGACGTGTCAGAAGAGGAGTCCACATGTCCACAGAGAGCTTTGCAGGCATGTAGACAAGAGGTGGAGGGTTAACCTGAGCTAGCAGGTATGAAGGAGGAGGGCTGTTGCTCAGGCATTGGGTTTGGGGCCTGTCAGCCTCTGTTGGTATGTAAATCAAAGGGTCCAGCCAAGGCCCAATTGGGGAGTAGAGGGCCCTTGTCCATCCTTCTTGCCTGAGAAAGGGAGAGGAGCTGCACCTCCAGATTCTCAGAAGGGGGAAAGAGGGAAAAAAGCAACAGCAGGGGCAGCTGAGGGCAAGCCAGGCTAGGTGCCCACCCCATGTGCTTCCTCACCAGCTTCTCCTCAGTTGTGTGTCTCTCTTCCTTTCGCACAGGAAGGCTCAGAGGAAATGCCTCCACGTACTCCAGACATGTGCTGGAGGCTGAGGTCTCATGCCTAGTAGGAGCGCCAAAAGAGCCGGTGACTTCGGCTCAGAGGAAAGCCCCTCCTAGAGCCAGTCTGGCCCCTCAGCACCATCTTAGGGCTTCTCTGGAGCCCTTGCCAAGCTGGGGGTTTCCAGAGGTCCAGGGAAATTCCAGGAGGCAAGGTTGTCCACGTTTCTCACACACGCAATCTCAGCATCCCCCACATGTCCTGGCTGACCACACTCAGCCACAGCCTGGCATCTGAAGCTAGGTGTGTAAGGTCTGTGTGCTCACACAGGCAAACACACACTAAGCGATCAGCTAATTCCAGCCACCCCACAGGACCCCATATCCTCTTATTGTCTTTACACTCCAGCAAGTCCCACCTCACACTGTCCTGAGCGTGTGCAAGGGTCACAGTGACTTGGGACAAGGTCAGGACTGGAGTCACCAACCCTCCTTCTCTAAGGTTGTTCCAGTCCTTTTCTTCCCCATTCCTCTTCCTCCTCCTGGATAAAGCTGCCTCGCTCTTCTGGAAGCTCGCCTCTGCTCAGCCACCCCAGCCCTCCCGCTACTCTTCCTGCACAGTGTTGCCCCACAGAGCCAGTGGCCCCTAACCAAGTCCTGAGCAGGCACCGATGAAGCAGGTGCTGTAGCTCTGAACAGCAGAGTCTAAGATTGAGGAAGTCCTGCCAGTGGCTATGCTAGGGAGTAGGAGGTTTGGAAGGGAAGTGCGAGCCAGGGCAGCAGTTTCCTTCTCTTGCTGGCTGTGAGCAAGCCAGTTTATTTCCTCACTAGAATGACAGCTGCGTGAGGGCAGGGGTTGATGCTTGTTTGTTTTTTTGCTGTTTTGCCAGTGCTTAGATCAGTGTTGGGCACTTTCTAAGTGTTTGATAAACATAGGTGGTGTGAATGAATGAATGAATGAATGAATGAACAAATTTTCTCGTCCAACCAATGTTTCTGCAAGCTTTTACTCTGAACCAGGCCATTTGGGATGCTGGTCCTGTGGGTCATGGAAGTGGGTGCAGAGGAAGCCTGGAAGCAATCACAGGAAGGCTGATAAGCCCGGGTGTCGACAAGAGCAGGGCCAAGATGGCTGCTCTACGGCCAGAGGAACCACAGCATTTGTTGGCACTTGCTCAGTGGGCTGCACTGGCTGCTGGCTGAGGTGGCCGCCCAAGGTCTCTTGGCCAGAACTCAGCTCCCACTCCCTCACCCTGGCCCCACCCACCTAAGGAAGCTGAGCTGTTGGCCAAACAGAAGAAAGAGTCAGGCAGGGAATCCCAGCCCCTCCCTGCCCCAGACTGGGCCCGGAAGGGCCTGGCATGCTTCTAATATCAAGCAGCAAATTCAGTCAGGCAGATGAGAATTCCTATTATTTTAATATATTTAGAACAGAGTTTAAGGTGGATTTTGTTCCACGCTGTATATTTTTACAACATGAGGTCAGGCCACTTTGATAAATGCTGTAATGGAAGCAAGAGGGGGCCTTAGGAAAGGGTGAATGAGAGAAAGAGTAAAAAAGAGGGAAGGAGTAGTGGAAAGAGAGGCAGGAACAGAGGCAGAGAGGAGAAAGAAAGTCATAGAGGTGGAGAGAGGCAAAGATGGAAGGGGAAGGGGGAGGGGAGTTGTGTGAGAATCCAGGGCTCTGCCTTTTGCACAAATGTCCACGACGCCATGTGAGTGTCTGCGTCTGTTTGTTGTTTGAGTAGACAAATGCATCTGGGGATAAATAGGATGATTTTTCCACCTGCAGGAAGCAAGGCAGCCAAAAGCTGATTGGGGCCACTTTTCTCCGGGGCTCTCAGAAGGCCTTGGGCTGGGACTCAGGTTGCTCCCGCAGCGGCCCACAGGGCTCCGCTTAGAAATGGAGCCGTGGGCCAGCTGCCAGGAAGGCAGGGCCAGTCTGAGGAGCCTCAAAGGCAGGAGAGGGGCCCCGGACCCCCAGAAGCTGTGCCGCCTGCTGACTATGCTGGGAGGCTCCTTACTGTCCACCCTGGAGCACCCCAGCCCTGCTCTCAGAGGCTGGACAACCGGCTCCCAGCACCCAAGAGCATGGTCGCCACAGCCCAGGCATTTACCATGCCATGCTTGAGGCCAGCAGGGAGGCCTGGCTAGCCAGGTTGGAGGAAAGTTCTCCGGCCTGGAGTCTGGGGACTGGAGAAGATGACCTTTGCAGGACCTTGTCAGCACAGAAATATTTGGCTGAAAGCTTAGGTAAGAGCATGGATTGAGGTTCTCAGTGTCAGGAGAGCTCTCCCTGGCTCAGAGTCCCGGGGAAGGACCTAAGTTGTTGAAGCTGGTGCTGACAGCTCCCTGGCCCTGTTGGGCCTGACAAGTCACCTGGAGGGACACTGAATCGATCCTCCTGCTTCTGGGCAGGTTTGCACCCTTGAAAAGCAGCATGACGCTCACCTGCCCACGAGGGCCTGGCCCAGCCCAAGATCCCGGCAGGAGACCAGGATCCCATTCCAGTATTCCTGCAGTGGGGCTACCCCAGGACACTTGACAGGCGCTTGGCTTTTTCCCTGCCTCTAGTGAGGGATAGGCAGAGGGGCCCCTGCCACGGCCCTTGCCTCACTGCTGGACCCCAGTGGGGCAGCCAGCTCAGAAGGTGGACAGGTCTGCTCCAATATCTCTAGCTTGGTCTAGCTTGGTGGCCTTCCCCTGCCCCCGTCCTTTTTGGAAGAGGGCCAGAAAATGACCACATAAAGAATTAGCAGACAGGGAAAGGGAGAACAAGAGAAGGAGGAGAAAGACAAAGGCCACATTGTCGTCTCTTCTAAAAAAAAAATGCAGACACTTCTTCAAAGCAAGATGACTGGCCCAGGCTTGTGGTCGCCTCTATGAGTATAACCTTGGGCTAGGGTTGACAGCCTGGAAACAAAGTGTCAGACCTGGAGGAGGCTGTCTTTGCTCCTCCTGTTCGCCAGAAGACAGCAAGGGGTGCTGTGCCTTGCTCCTCCCACCCTCCCCGGTGGTTGTCACCCTCATGTGGCTAAGCATGCTTCCCTGCACATGTGCCAAGGCCAGCTCTTTTGCCCTAGGAGAACTTTCCTGGAGCATTCAAGGGCTGAAGATCAGGAGATGCTCAGCCTTGTCAATTTCCCTGGCTGTAAACAAGTTTCTAGTGTCTACTGTATGCATTGGGGTAGCAGAAAGCGGGGGGTGTGGGGGGTTGGGAGAGAGGGTAGAAAACCTTAAGAACTGGGAAATTGAAGGGAAACCTTGTCCAGGCAGTGAAAGGGTCTGGTGGCGGGCTTCCTGCTGAGGCCTGGAGCCAAATCCAGGGCAAAACAGGAAAACACCCCACAAGGGTCTAGGTTGGCTGTGGCAGGGCTTGTGAGCTAAATCACAGAGTTTGGTCTAGGAGCCAAGAAAATGGGCCAGAGTGCTCCCTGGGCAGAGACTACTGTGGGGGACAGTAGAAGAGGCTGGGGTGTTCCTTATCCTGGGCTACTGGTGAGGCAGGCAGGAGGTCTCCTCATGCTCAGCAGTCTCTGGGAGTGAGGGGCCTGTGTACTTTGGCCCAAGCCAAGCCCTTGACGCTCTTGCCTAGGAGTGCCCTCGAGGCATTCCAGTGTCAGAGCCAGGTGGCCTGGGCACTTTCTTGCTTTCCAGAGCTGCAGAGTGCAGCTCTACCCTTGAGCGCATATACCCAAGGGGGCGAGCATGCACCCTGTGTGTGCCAATTTCCTGTCCATACACCAAAGCAAGCTAGGGCAGCAGACCTTTGCTGGTGCCTCCACAGTCCATCAGTGATGAGAGAACAGAACGTACTAGTGCCACCACCTGCCCATCCAGCCCAAGCCCAAGCTTATCTCTTCTCCGAACCTTTGCTCTAGAGATGGCCATCTGGGAGCTCTCTCTCACCTTACTGGCCTCTGAGGAAGCCAGGCTCTCTGGCAGAATCTCCAGGCAGAATTCTGGACTTCAGATAAGACCATGCTCCCTAAAGACCTGGCCTCCCATGGCTCCTCAAGGCCACCATCTGAAGCAAGTGTCTCTCTTCTCAGAGCTCCTAGTCTCCTTGCTCCCCCTTTCCTGTCCTTTCCTCCTCTCTTTTCTTCTCCAGCTAATCACCATTCCCGGCAGCCATCCAACCAATAGCCATGTACTCCACCAACTTCCTGTTTGGGACCTCAGTTTCTCTGAGTCCCACCACTTTTTTTCTTTTTTTCTTTTTCTTTTTTCTTTCTTTCTTTCTTTTTCTTTTTTTTTTTTTTTTTTTTTTTTTTTTTTTTTTTTTTTTTTTTTTTTTTTTTTTTTTTTCTGTACTGGGGGTTGAACCCAGGGCCTTGCGCTTGCATGCTCTGCAAGTGCTGGACCACGGAGCTGCACCCTCAGCCCATTTTTTACTTTTTGGGATCAGGTCTCACTAAATTACGCAGACTGCCTCTGGTCTTGAACTTGCGATCCTCCTGCTTCTGCCTCCCAAGCTGCTGGGATTACAGATGTGTGCCACGGTGTCCGGCTCAGTCTCGCCACTTTCTACCTCTTCAGAATTACCCCTTGGCCTTCTGTCTCTTTCCAAGTTTGCCAAGGTTAATTCTTCTAAAGATCACCAAAGTCATTGCTCTGGGAATGACAGCAGCTGCAGTCAGCTTTCAGTCCTCTCTGTCCCCAGCAAATTAGAGCGGCAAATCCTTCTCCCCAGGTGATGACAGAAGAATCCTAAGAGATCTTCATCTCTCTTGGCATGGCTTCTCTTCAGGAGGTAGAGCTTTGCCCCAGAAAGCCTGGGTTGTTGTCCTAGCTCTGCCACAGCCTTGCTGTGCAGTTCTGAGCAGTCGCTCCCTGTCTCTGGGTTCCGTGCTTCCCCAGCAGTCACATGATGAAATTGGACACAGGCATTTGTCAGGGTCCTTCCAGCTCGCAAACCATCTCAGTCTGTGACTATCACCAATGAGTCTGTGCCTCTGGCTGGCTTGGCCCCTGTGGAAGGTCCCTGCCAGAGGCCTCAAGCATGAAGGAAGCGGCTCACAGTGGCTTTCGTTCCTGGGTACCTCCCCACCACCGGCAGCACACATCCCTCCCTGCCTTGCTCCCCAGCCAGCCCCACTCTTTTCTGTGATCCCCTGCTTCTATCTGGCCCATCTCCCTTCCCTGGGCCCTCACCCCCCCCCCCCCCGAAATGCTTGGCCCCATTCCGGGATGGACGGGCTCCCTCCCCTCCTGCTTTCTGGTGTTTCACCAGCCGGGAATTCCTTTGGAAACAGGGCCTGGAAATCCTCCCATCCTTGGGAAGCGCTGGCCCCGAACCCAGCGGCCCAGCTGCCGAGCCCAGGCCTGCAGCAGGTGTGTGTGTTGGTGTCTGGCTGTGCAGATTTATAACCTGTGGCAGGAGGGAGGTGCTGCCTTTGGAAGCGTTTCTTCTGTCCTGGAACAAAGGCCTGTGGCCAGGGCCCCCAGAGGAGCAAACAAGCAGGAGGAAGCCAGGGCCTCAGCCCCATCTCCCCGCCGCACCCTCCCGCAGGCTTCACTCACTCCAGGGCACTAGCTCTCTCTCTCTCCTTGCTTCCCTCTTTGGTGCCCACTTATTCTGCTATCAGAATGTCTCTCATATCTGGCACTTCAGGCCCACCCCACCATCTCTCCTCGGGCCTCCTTCCCAAGCAGCCTGTCCCCCACCTATTACCAGTGTGACCTTCCAGAGACACAAATTGGATTACCTCATTCTCCTGCTCAAGAGCCCTTTAGCTCCTGGTGGCCTAGGAATCAAGCCCTAACTAATTAACTTGCTATTCAAGGCTCTCTGTCTCTCCAACGCAGCTCCCACTGCTCAAACACATGGACCATTCACGCCAAGGCCCACAGGGCCTCTTTCTCCAAACACAGGCCTTCGTTGGGCAACCCCCCCCCCCCCCGGGGCACCTTGCACTATGTACCCCACCCCACTCACCGCGCTCCCACTCCACAGGGTCCTAGTGCCAGGAGTAGTGTCACCCCTCTCTCCAAGAGCTCCTCAGCTTCCATCATACCTGGCATCCATTTGGGGAGCAAGTGCTGTCATGTCCTGACACCTTCACACCATCCTCACTGCCACCATCTCAGAACAGACAAGGCTCAGGTCTTGCCTGCTAATTCCTGTGGCCTCTCTCTACAGCCTCAGTGAGTTGAAACCAGACTCCGACCAGGCTCTGCCCCTCCTCGCAGCTGATTGCCCTGGGACCCATTGCCTTTGTAGCCTTGACTTCCAAGGTGGCCATTTCAGTCCTGGCCATGCTAAGTGCCATACATTCTCAGAGCCTGACTTACAGTGTCCTATGCCCTGTTCGCCTGCAGCTGTAAGCCCTGTGGCATCCGATCCCGTCAGATCTTGGAAGCTAAACAGAGTTGGGCCTGGTTAGTACTTGGGTGGGAGACTGCCTGGGAACACCAAGTGCTGTAGGCTTGGGAGACGGACCCAGCAACCCACTCCCAAAAATCAATCCACCACTGAAAACCCTATGAATAGCAGAGAAGCACTGACAATAGTGTTTTGCCTGTTGTACATAGGGTTGCTATGAGTCGAATACCTACTCAATGGCACCTAACAACAACAACAACATGCCCTGTTCATTGCTTACATTCTTGCCTTCACCTGCAATGTCCTCCCACCTCTCTGCTTGGTCAAGTTCCATGCAAGGCCCATTGCGATTGCTGCTTCCTCCAGGAAGCCTTCCTGAGCCTCCCTATTGGACACAACTAGTCCTCTGAATTTCCTGTGAGATTTTCTGGACAGGCTTAGTGGTAGTGGTTAGGAGTAAAGGCTCTGGAGTCAGCCTCGCTGGGTACAGAATCCCAGCTCTAATGCTGCCCAATTCCTAAGGAGATTCATGTAAGCTTTTTGAGCCTCAATTCCCTCCCCTGTAAAATGAAGATAGTTATTATTATTGCCTCATAGGGCCTATATGAGAATGAAATGATTCATCTGCGTACAGTGCTTTGGATAGAGCCTGCCGTGGGGAAAAAGCTATATTGATCTTATCAATGCTGTTATTGGTAATTTGACCTCCTTTTCTGGTTTCTTAGTTCATTTTCTATTGCTGTAACAGAACACCTGAGATTGGGTAATTTATAAAGAAAAGAAGTTTATTTTGGCACATGGTTCTAGAGGCTGAGATGTCCAACAGCACAGCACCAGCGAAGGCCTTGTGCTGTTTCTATTCATGGCAGAAAGTGGAAGGACAAGTGGGCACATGCCAAAAAAAGAGAATCCAAGGAACAGCCTTGCTTTATAACAACCTGCTCTCACAGTAACTAATCCAGTCTCACAAGAGTGGGAACTCACTTGCTCTCCCACCTGTGAGAGGCCGTTCGTGGCGGCTCTGTCCCCACGACCCTCTTTCCAGTGGGCCCCACCTCCCCACACTGCCACATTGGGGCTAATACATGATTGCTGGGAATGCATTCAAACCACAGCACTAGTCTGACGAATCTTCAAGGGCAGGGACCAAGTCGTACCCCTTTTGTCCCCCACACTGGAGGTGCTCCGAGCTTGCTGACAGAACTGAGGCTACCCACCTCCTGATGCTCAGGCCCCTCAAAGGCCCAGAAGGGATGAAGGAGGCTGAGGAATAGAGGAAATGTTCACCTCCCCTGGATGTACAGAGGGCCTAGGGAGCAGGCCAGCCTGCTGCCCCCACCCCCACCTCCGCAAGCCTCCTGCCGGTCCTCTGAGGCCACTGAGCAGCTGAACGTGCCTGAGCAGGGGGTGCTGGAGACAAATTGGAGGGAATTCAGAGGAGTCAAGTCCCAGAGCCCTTGGGAAGGGCAGGCCCAGCCGAGGAGGTAGATGAAAGCGCTTCCATGTGTGTGGCTTGGCTGAAGGACAGTGCTGGGTGTGGCAGGGGACATGATAACTGGAGACAGAGATTCCAGCAGTGCAAACAAGTGGGGGGGGGGGGGCGGTGGCTGCACGGCGGGGTGGCACTGCTCTGGCAAATGGGCTCCTGAGATGCCAGCCAGGAGCTCTATGGAGACCCGGTGGCCTGAACACAGGACTGTCCACATGGCTTCCCGAGGCTAGTGGCTTTGTGTAGGACTGGCTGTAGGGTGGGTGGGAACTAGCTGCAGCCCCTATTGGTCTTGGGTGGGCTCAGCAGAGGGTCTGAGGTCCAGCAGTTCTCCCAGGCCACCCTGGGGGTGCTGCGCAGCAAGGGGTGCTGCGCAGCAAGTGATGCTGCGCAAGTCCATTGCAGGGCTCGGGGGTTCGGAGCACCCCCTCCCCCTGCCTCCCTCCCCCCTCCCCTCTGCTGCTTCAAGCCATTGTTTTCAGACCGTGGACCTCTGCCCTCTCCTCCTGGGTACTAAGGGGCAACTCAGGGGCATGGAGAGGCCGGGAGGAAATATTGGAAATGGCCTCCCCATCCTCCCCTCAGATCCGGGCTTCATGGTCCTTGGGCCAAGATAAATAAAGCGAGCAAGGGAGAGGCCTCCGTGTGCTCAGTGCGGATGGCTAAGCAGCCTCTGTTGTGGGGGGCGGGCTGAGCAGCAGTCCACCCCAGGCTGCTTTGGGCACCTTGCAAGCCTCTTCCCAGAGGAATGGGGGACAGGGGTGTCCAGGAATCAGCGGCATGAGGAAGGAAACAGAACACCCCTCAGTGCCTCTTCCCTTGGGGCACGGAATCTCTGAGCATGCTGGAGGGGGAGCTAAGGACCCCAGGAGGAAGGAGGAGCCTGGAGATGGGGGAGGGCAGGAGGCTCTCCCCACCCACACCTCCAGCTCCCCAAGCCTCCATCTGGGGCCCCTCCAGAGGTCAGAGAGTCAGAGGGTCCTCCAAGTGGGGAACCTGGAGGACCCAAAGCCCAGAACCTCTAAACCGAGGGCCCCTGGAGGTCTAGGCCTCCCATTGGTCAGACGCCAAGATCACCAACTCTGCTGCCCCTCACTTCTTTGCAAGACAAAATTGTTTCTTGGGATTTGAATCTTTAGTTTGGAAATCCTTTGAGTCCAGCTCAAATCCTTCCTATTGCATTTTCGACTTAGGTCTCCAGGTCTCTGACTCCCCCTAGCCCTCTTCTTTCCTCTCCCCCTCCACTCCTGCCCTGTCCTTAAATTAGAGGGATGGTAAAGGTGCCATTGTGCTTGGCCAGATACAACAGGCCATGGGGTAGCATCTCTTTTCCAGAAGCCCTCAGCTGTCCCCCACCCTCTGCCTCACCCTCCTCTCCCTCAGCCCTCACCGCCCCAGCTGGAATACTTGTGGTCTCTCACCGTGCATTGGAACTAGGGCACCAGCTCTGACTTTAATCTCCCCTGGCAGCTCCATGGCATCAATAAGCCCCAAGTTTATGGCAGAGGAAAAATGAAACCCACATTACCCCACTGGATCCAGCTTCTACCTGGCAGAGCCTGGGCCATCCTCTGGTGGGCAGCAAGACCCCCAGATGCCCCTCAGGTTACAGTGGAGGTGGGTGTCACCATGCAAGTGTCCCCCCCCCACTGGGCACAGCAGCCCCCCACCCCGCCCTGAGCCCAGGGCTTCCCCAATATTCTCAATGGGGGCAGCTCCCTCCTGAGTTTGGGGTTAAAGGGGGCGCCTTCTCCAGGAATCTGCAACCAAATTGCTGAGCTGTTCACAGTGACCTGGAGATGATGTTTGGAAATCTGATTTGTGATAACATAATGTTCCTTTTAAGTAACGCTGGCTGGAGAGGGAAGGAGGAAAAAAAGACCAAGAAAAACAACCTTATTGAGGTTTAAAAGGGGACGCTGTCGTGGCCACCTCCTTAATCTCCCAAATCATTTTCCTCTCTTCCCCCTCCTCCTCCTTCCCCAGACCTGCTTTTGTTTATAACAATCTCTTGGAAAGAAGATTGAAAGTGAAATCTGTTTCCTTGCTTAAATATATATATTTAAAGGGGGGAAGAAAAGGCTCTCTCTCCACCCCCGCCGCCCCTCCCCTGAGCCTTGTGGGTAGTTGAAGGGCTGCCTGCTCGGGGCGAGTGGGTCAGTATGGGCTCTCCAGTGCCCACTCATCACCCCGTCACAGAAGGATCATTAAGGCAGGAAAGTAGGCTGGGGGTGGGATGGGAAACTGGAGGAGGGGTGGCAAGGCCACTGCTTACTCACTGATTCCAAGCACTATTTATATAGTGGCTGGTGGCCAGAAGTTTGCTATCTCCAGTGCAGGATAAATACAGTATGAGGGGACAAAGTTAGACACCAGGCAGGACTTCCACATTCATTTTCTAACACATACTGTACTTGGCCTAGTAGGGAAAAGAGAAATTTTAGCTGTATTCCTTGATGAATGGGTGACCCCACTCCCCCACCCCAATCTGAGCTAGGGCTTGCTTTGTGACACATCGGGTAAAAATGAAACATCTGTGATACGACAGAAGCGGCTGGGGTGGTGGCCAATGGGACCTCCCACTGAGAAGGAAAAGCTTGTGTGGAGAGATGGCCTCTGCGGGAGGAGGGTATGGAGGGAGGGACCAACACACCCAGCAGTGGCCACCTAGACATTTGTCCCGAGAGCTCTACCCCTTCCCCCTGCAACATATGCTCACACCAAGCATCTCTGCTCTGCCAGGGCACATGCCTGACATCTCAGGTGGCATCTCATGTGCCACCCACTGTCTGGCCTTCTCCTGGTCGTTCCGTGGCTCTCAGCCCAGCCCGAAGCCAGCCAAGAGGCTGAGTAGGGCAGGACGGGGCAGGCCGAAGGGAGAGGGAGGTACAGAAAGCCCGCCACGCAGCCTGCATGGCCGCCTGCCAGCCCGAGGTGGATTCCTCCGACCCAGGCTTCGCAGGAACACCCGCTTCCCTGGGCCTCAGTGCCCGGACCCCTGCCTGCTGGGGGCTGTACTTCAAGAGAAGGAACAGAGAGGGCTTTCTGGTGTTCTTTTCAGGGGGCCTTGCTCCCCCCTGCCCCATCCAAGGCATGTTATTACTATCAGAAATATCAGACGTTTCAACTCAAATTAAAGCCAGGTTAAATGTCTCCACTGTAGAAATTCCACATGGTTCTAGATAGAGAGGAGGGGCTCCCTCTCAGCCTCCCCAGGAGTGGAACAAAAGCATCAACTTATAGTATTTTTTGGACCATTCAATCCAATCTTCTCAGCTTAGAGGAGAAACTGAGGCACAGAGAGAAAAATGGCCTGGTCTGTGTTCACTTGGCAAGCTAGGACTAAGCCCCAGGTGCTGGAAGCTCCATCCCACAGTATTGTTTTTTTTCACCCCCAGAGCACCCTTCTATATCTTTGTCAGAGCTGGAACCTCTTTTGACCTTGAAAATTTCAAAATTACCACTAGAAATGGCCTGGCTTCTCTGATGCTGGGACAAAAGCCAGAGGTAGTGTATCGTAATGCCTGGCCTACAAAAGTCATTTAATTTTACTAGATAGAAAAACCATATAATTATGGGCTGCTCTCTACTCTTCTCTGGGACTCAGTTTCCTCACCTTTGAAGTGAGAAATAAAGGAGACTATTGTTTTCATTTTCTCAGCATTCATTCCTTTTTTCCTCTAGCAGCACCAAAATTTTCTTGGAAAACCATTTCTCCCTCATGTGAGTCCCTTTGAGTCAGCTCCAAGGGCTGACGGACAGCTCAGTCCTTGCCCACCAGAGCATCCTGTCATAATGTATAGAGTGATTGGTTTATGCAGTCAGATAACCCTGACTAGGCCAATTCAAACCTTGTTTGGAACTTTTGATAAAAGTAGAGGGAAAGAGTCATTACAGACAGATCAGCTAGCAGACATCAGCCTAGAGTTCAGGAGCTCTGAGAGAAGAGCCTACCTGAGAGACAAACAGGCATCCACGACACAGCTAGACCTCACTTGAGCCTGGAAACTAGCCTTGCCTGACCAGACTGCCCTTGTACATTCCCACATCACTCAATGCAAGGGAAACATCTTGAGAAATGCACCATTAGACAATTTCATTGTTGTGCAAAATCGTAGAGTGCACTTACACAAACTAAGATGCTTATGACATCACTGGGAAATGTGATCCTTTGAGACCAACCATCATATATGCAGCCTGTTGTTGACCAAAATGTCATGTGGTGCATGACTGTATTTAGGAGAACTACTAAGATCCCATTTTGGTTTAGGTCAGTTTGAGTTGGATTCTTGCCATTCGCCATTGAAAGAGACCTCGCGGATATAAGAGAGATTGGAGATATCCTATATGACTGAGTGGGAGAATTGGAAGGGACCATAGGGGGATTGTCCACTACAGACTTAGGGAAAATGTGATGAATGAATGAATGAATGAGTGCCTGAGATAACCATTCCCTTAATGGATTAGCACAAAACCTCCGACGTTTGCCTGCTCAATTCTTCTAGTTGTCTTGCCTGTAGTAGATAGAATATAAGATTTGGATTCAGATAGACTTGCCTTTGAACACTGGTTTCTCCATCTATCATGTGTATAATCTGAAGAAAGCTCCTTCTCTACACCTCAAGTTTAACCCAAACAGGTGTCAAAAAGCTAACAAGTCTAACATGAGGGGATAGGATAAGGCACCATGATAAGACTTTGAATATTAGGACAGCAGGCATTTACAGGATCATTTGTTAAGGAAAGGGTGACTGGCAAGCATCTTTAAGGGCAGCTAGGGCAGGGCTGGGCAGAGACACCTCATAGGGTTGCATAGATCGTGCCCCATTCCAGAGGGAGCCATTCACACAGTGTATGAGAAGGGAGCTCCCTAGAGCTATATAGTCCATAACCTTTGCAAGCTTATATGGCAGCCCCTAGAGCGGACATGCTGAAAGTCTCTTCTTCACTGAAGGCACACTCAGCTTTACTCTTTATACCTTTAAAGAATTAGAACTGCAAGAATAATATTACCATGAAGTTATTGTTAGAAATATGGTGCAATTAGCATTCTATTGCGGCCAAGGGACCAGGGAAAATCAAAATATTGCCTCAGACCAAAGCCAGCTCTCCCCACAAGGTTCCCAGGAGAGATATATGCACATAGAACAATGGCAAAAGAAAGCAAAGCAACACTTCATTGTTAGCTGGGCTTTAGGCCTCACACCCCAATGTGAGCTCTTGTACACTTGGTAAGATTGTGCAGCCTACTCATGATTCTGAAGGCTCTCTTCCTATCACAAGGCCACACCTGAATCTAGGATACTAGCTCACACCTATTGACCTCATGGAAGGAAAAGAGAGAGACAGAGAGAGAGAGAGACAGAGAGAGAAATGGCTGGTTAAAATCCATCCTTAAGTTAGTATACAACTCCAGCCTTGTGGATGAAAAAGAAAAAGAGAAGCAATCCACACCCTTACCCTGAAAGTTGATGCATAGTGACTTGATCTACTAATTAAAGATGATTCCCTCAACATCCAGGTCATTGACCTATACTCCTGGTGGGGACAGGGAAGCAAAGAAAAGGATGATAAGAGGGAGGTTTTCCCAGCCTTAGCCCTTAGATATCAATGGGTCCTGGATGAAGAAACAAGTATAGGGAGAGGAAAATGGTGGACTGACTGAACATGACAGATGCCTGTCTCATGCTTCAAATCTCTGGGAATGGTAGGTACTATATAATTTTAAAATTCACAGCCATACTTGGTGACCAATACAAAAGACAATGGGATGTCTAAATGAAAGGTATTTTCAGACATTCAAGCTCTCAAAACTTTTATGTTGCAAATTCTCTCTGAAATAACCACTAGTGAATATATTACACTAAGAAACAAGATGAATTCCAATGCAACAAGTGGACTATAAGAAGCAATGAACAAAGAAATGAGTAAACCTCTAAGAGAACGTACCAACATAAGAAGTAATTGGAGTGGCAGAATTGGACAAGGGGTGGAGTATAGGATGGCAAAGAAAAAGCACAGATAAGAAAATACATACTGTTCCTTGTCTTGTTTGGTGAGAGAAAAGACATACAGATTAATGATAAATGTTAGGAGAGAATGCATGTGTATAAAGAATGTATTGGTAAACCTTCAAAACTTCTAGAAAATGTATACTTTTCAAACCATTACTGAAAATGAAATGGAACAAAGAAAATTCTGTCCATCTAACAAGAGACAGCACAGGGAGTAGAAAGAAAGCAGGTTAAAATTTTTAAAGAAGTACAAAATGAGATGGCAAGAATTAGTCCAAGCACATAAACAATCAAAATAAATGTGAATGTTGAATTGCCCTATTAAAAGACAAAAACTCAGATTAGGTCAAAAGCCAGTATGGTTATATGGCATTTACAAGACACATACGTAAAATAAAATAGCACAAAAAAGATTGAAAATAAAAGAATTGAAAAAATATATACTCAAGTGTGAACAAAAAGAAAGCAGATGTAGCAATATTAATGCCAGACAAAACAAAACTCAAAGCAAAAAACATTCAGAAGGATAAGGAATATTTCACTGATAATAGGCACATGCTGCAACAATGATATAACTGCAATGAAACTTTATAGCATAGGTTTAACAGAGAGATCAGCAAATTCAAAATTGTATAAAAGCATACCTTCCTCATAAATTGATATATCAAGTGCTAACTTACTAACTAACCTACTAACTAAATAAAGACACAGAAGATTGAAATGATACCATTAGCAAGCCTGAACATACATGTGTTTGTATGAAGAGAAAAGGCACAGAGTTTTCAAATAGACATTGAATGGTTACAAAAGTTGATCGCATATCAAGCCACAATAGAAATCTCAACAAATTCCAAATAATAAGTATCACATAAGGTCACCTAATAATTTAGCTCAGTTGGTGGAGTGCCACTCTGCAGTCTCTGAGGTCTTGAGTTCAATTCCCAGCACCACAAAAATGGGAGAAGGACATAGCAATCCACTCCTGAGGCAATCCCAAAACAATTAGCCATGGAAAACCCTATAAGGGTCGCTATGAGTCAGACGTGACTCGAAGGTACCTAACAATAACAGCAATAATCATAAGGTCAATAAAATAACAATTTGTTGTTGTTAGGTGCCGTCGAGTCAGTATCCGACTCATAGCAACCCTCACAGGGTTTTCAATGGCTGACTGTCTCAGGATTGCCTTGGGAGTGGATTGCCAGGCCCTTCTCCCATCTTTGCAGTGCTGGGAATTGAACTCCAGTCCTCAGGGACTGCAGTGCAGCACTCTACCAACTGAGCTAAATCCTAGCCCAAAAAATTTAGCAAGAAAATGATGGTTTGAAATATATACCCTCAGAAATAAGAGGGAGGAGGGGTGAGGGTGCAGCTCAGTGGTCCAGCGCCTGCAAGCACGAGTCCCTGGGTTCAATCTCCAGTACCGCCAAAAAAAAAAAAAAAAAAAGAAAGGAAAGAAAAAAATAAGAAGGAGCAAACATACTTTTAATATGGATGAAGAAAAAAATCAAAATGAAAATTATGAACCAATGAAAGATGAAAAGCAATCAAATCTCTATATACCAAAATCAGTGAGATGTAGCCAAAGTCATACTCAGAGGAAAACGCATGGCATTAAATGCATTTATTAAAAAATAAGAGTACAAACAAACTTTCAAGAGTTAAGGAAAAATAAAATTAAGCACAAATTCAAATAAAAGGAAGGGATTAATAAATATAAAAACAAATCAATGAAAGAAAATACAAAAATTAGAATTGCACAATAAATTAAAAATCAAAAACAAAAACTGTTTTTTGTAATGACCAAAGAAATACACAAGTTTTGTTTGTTTGTTTTTTCAGTGCTAACGATCAAACCCAGGGCCTTGTGCATGCTAGGCAACCAACTCTACCACTGAGCCACATCCCCAGTAAGAAAGAGAGGAAGGATATAAATAATAATAGGATTAATAACCCCAGAGATTTCTAAAAATTGACAAATAAATTTGAAAACCTAGATGAAACTATTTTTAGGAAACCATAAATTACCAAAACTGTCCAAGAATTTGTGTAAAACTGGTTAGACCTGTAACCAGAAAATGAATAGGAAACCTAGTCAATGATCTACCCTTAAAAATTATGGTAGCTTCTAAAAAGGCCCACAATAATCCCTATCTCTTCATCACTGTTTAATCTTCTCCCCTGGAGTATGGACTTCACAGTGTGGCTTGCTTCTGGTAAAGAGAATGCAGCAAAAGTGATAGAGTATCCTTTCCAAGATTGGATTACAAAAAGACAGGGACTTTCATCTTTTGGGGCACTCTGGTTCTCCCACGCTGGCTTTGGTGAAGCAAGCTACTACTGTACGTCCCAAGCTGACCAATGGAATGGCCCAAATGGAGCTGAGCAACTGAAAGCCTTTTGGCCAACATTCAATGAAAAACTGAGATTCTCAATCCAAAAACTCACAAGGAACTGACTCATGCCAACAGCCATGTGAGTGCACACTGAAGTGGATCCACCCCCAGTTGAGCTTCAGGATCACTGCAGCCCAGCCGATACCTTCACTGTGACCTGTGAGAGACCCTCAGCTCAAAGTATCCACTGAACCATGCCTGCTTTCTTGACTACAGAAACTGTGAGGTCATAAATCTCTGTTGTTTTAACCCACCAAGTTTTGGGTAATTTGTTACCCAGAAATATAAAGCTAATACAAATATAGGCAACAGGCTCAGATTTTCTTTATTGTATAAACTGTTCCTGAGCATAGAAAAAGATAGGCAACTATCCAACTCAATTTAGGAAGTTAGATAACCCTGATGTCAGACAACAATAGGTTACATAAAGAATATTACAAGCTAATCACACCAATGCAAAAGCCATAAATAAACATTTTAGAAATAGTAAAATTTAATGGTATGCTAAAGGAATAACCATGTAGAATTTACCTCCAAGAATGCAACAACTTTTGAAAGTATTTCATACCTATGTACCAGGAGAACACCTCTATGTTATAGCTTCATCATATATTACATATATAATATACAGACCCGGCAACCCACTTCCAAAAATCAATCTGCCATTGAAAACCCTATGAACAGCAGAGAAGCACTGACAATAGTGTTTCCCCTGTTGTATATAGGGTCACTATGAGTCGGATACCGACTCGACAGCACCTAACAACAACAGCAGCATTAACTTACTTAACCTGCATAACAACTCATGAGATAGCTCGTATTATTGAGAAAACTGAGGATAGTTGAAATTACACAAGTTCATAGTTAATAAGTAGAAGAACTGGGATTTGAATCCATCTCACTATGCTGACTCAACAGTAGAAAAATCTACCAAGTAATTCGCTGTATTGTCAGTAAAGGATAATCACACCATCATTCTGATAGATGATTATTTAACAGATGATAAAATTAAATACCTATTTCTCATTAAAATAAAACAAAACTCTTAGAAAACTTGAAGATGCTAGAAATTTATAGCAAATACCATATTTAGTGGTTAATTATTAGAAGGCTTATTTACCAAACTCAAGAATAAGACAAAAATCCCCACCATTACTATTCTTTTTCAAAATTGCATTAAAGATCCTGGAAAATTAAATATAGTGAGAAATGCAAGTTAGTATATATAAATATTGAAAAATAAGATATAAATCATCATCATTTGCTGATGATATTATTGCCTACTTAGGAAATCCAAGAGAATCAAATAAGAAATTATTAGAACTAGTGAAAATTCAGTTTCACCGTACAGAGAAAGGATTAAAAATAAATACACAGCCAGCACCATGGTGCATGCCTGTAATCCCAGTAATTTGGGAGGCTGAGGCAGGAGCATCACAGGTTCAAGGGCAGAGGAAGCCTGTGCAACTTAGTTAGACTCTGTCTCAAAATAAAAAATAAAAAGGAGTTGGGAGGGGAATTCAGTGGTAGGGCACTTGCCTAACATGTGAGAGGCCCTATGTTCAATTCCCCAGTACCAAAAAATAATCAATAGACAATCCCCAAATATTTGAAACTTAATCAACACATTTTAAATAATACACGTGGATCAAAGAAGACGTCTCAAGGGAAATTTAAAAGTATTTTGAACTAAATGAAAACAAAACTACAACTAAAATTTTGTGGCATACAGTACAACCAGTAGTTAGGGGGAGATTTATAGTATTAGATATATATTATTAGAAAGGAAAAAAGGTCTAGAATCTATAATCTAAGCTTCTACCTTAGGACACCAGGAAAAAGAAGAGTAATTTAAACCTAAATAAAGCAGAAGAAAAGAAATAATGAAAATTAGAGCAGAAATCAATGAAATTGAAAAAATAGAAACAATACAGAAAATCAACAAAGCCAAAAGCTAGTTCTTTGAAAAAAATCAATAAAATTAATAAAACTCTAGCCAAGCTAACAAGAAAAAAAGAAGACACAAATTACACATATCAGAAATGAAACAGGAGCCATCACCGCTGATCTCTTAGATGTTAGAAGTATAATAAAGAAATATTAAGCCAGGCATGGTGGCACACACCTGTAATCCCAGTACTCGGAAGATCAAGGCAGAAGGATTTTGAGTTTGAGGGCAGCCTGGCCTACATAGCAAGACCCTGTCTCAAAAAGAAACAACAAAAACAAAGAAGAGAAAAAGAAATAGTATCAACAATTCTATGCCCACAAGTTTAGTAACCTAGATGAAAAGGACTAACTTCTTAAAAAACACAAAATACCAAAACTCATGCAGTGAGAAATAGTTCATTGGAGGAGACCTATGTTTATTCAAGAAATTGAACCTTTAATTAATAATCTTCCAAAGAAGAAAGCACCAAGCCCAGATGATTTCACGGGCAAAAGCTACCAAACATTTAAGGAAGAAATGATACTAATGCTCTATAATCCTCTTCCAGAAAATAAAAAGAAGGTAAACTTCCTAACTCATTGTGTAAGGCCAGCACTACACTAATACCAAAACCAGACACATAAAGACATCACAAAAAAGGGAAACTACAGACCAACATCTCTTATGAACACGGATGCAAAAATCCTTGGCAAAATATTAGCAAACTAAATCCAACAATGTTTTAAAGGAATTGTACACCATGAGCAACTGGGATTTGTTCCAGGTATGCAAAGCTGGTCCCAAATTTGAAAATCAATATAATCTACCACAGTAAAAAGTTAAAGACACTGGGTGTGGTGGCATGTGCCTGTAATCCCAGCACTTGGGAGGGTGAGGCAGAAGGACCAGGAATTTGAGGCTAGCCTAGGCTATTTAGTGAGTTCTGGGACAGACTGGGTTACATTGCAAGACCATGTTTCAAAAAAAAAGAAAGAAAGAAAGAAAAGGAAAAAAAGAAGTTAAAGAAAAATCATATGATCATGTCAATTGATCCAAAAAAGCATTTGACGAAATCCAATACCATGATGACAAAAACTCAATCAACCAGGAATGGAGAGGAATTTCTCCAGCTTGATAAAGAATATCTACAAAAACCTACAGCTCACATCATATTTAAGGGTGAAAAACTAGATGTAGTTCCTGAGGATTGGGAACAAGACAAGGATGTCCTCTCTCATCACTCTTCAACATCATAGTACAAGTCTTTACTGGTACAATAGCACATGATTAAGAAATGAGTAGTATAGAGATTAAGAAGGAAGAAGT
>VMDO01019847.1:0-38755 GCA_007922755.1 Pedetes capensis
TTTCATTTTTCTGCATGTGGATGACCATGTTTCCCAGCACCATTTGTTGAAGAGGCTGTCCTTTTTCCAGTTTACTTGCTTTGCTCCTTTGTCAAAAATAAGGTGGCTATAGGTGTGTTGAGGTATATCTGGGTCTTCTATTCTGTTCCAGATGTCTTCGGGCCTATTTTTGTGCCAGTACCAAGCTGTTTTTGCAACCCCTGCCTTGTAGTAAAGTTTGAAGTCAGGGATTGTGATTCCCCCTGCATTAGATTTGCAGCTTAAAAGTGTTTTGGCTATACGTGGTCTTTTGAATCCACACAGAATCTTAATGCCTCTCTTCTAGTCCCACGTAAGTCTGCATTAATGACAAGTTAGGATGGTGCAGACAATACAAGACAAATGGGTCCATAGACTTAATTTCTGGGTAAGGTGGCCCACTGGTGAGCTAGCTAGGAGGGAGAAAGAAGTCAGTTTGAGAGTAACTCTCTGTAGGATGATACTTCACATGCACAAAACTTTTCCAGAATGAATTATGACTTGATCACCCCTAGCCTACTGATTCTTCAAAGTCAAGTTCGTATGTGAACTTCCCTATAACTAACTTTGGTGTTTCTCAGCCAAAGGGAACTTGTACCCCTCTGAGCTGTAGAATCTCTTACGATTTCTCCTCTGTTTATTTACCACTTTTTTTGGTGCATTTCCCCTGAAAAGATAACCATCTTTAGTGTTTTTGCAATGTATAAGATTAACATGTTGTGATGTGGAAAAATTTTAAATAAATTAGAAACTGAAAGCAAATAATTCTTCCATTACTCCCCTATATCCTAGCTTTTTAATGCAACAGTGTGGTTTATATCCTTCCATGTTTTCCTTTATCCCATATATTAGCAAGATTAAAACCCATATACGTATTACACACATATAGTAAAATGTACTAAAAACCTAACTGGATGTATACGGCTACATGTTCTGCTTTTTTCCTTAACAATTTACTTAACAATATTATATGCACTGATGGGAGAAAATGTTCATTCTTCTTAGCAGCTATACACATTACCCTGTTATATGGTTGTACCAGAACTTATTTATTTAATGACTGTCCCTTGGACGGGCAGGAAGGGAATCTCTACATCTGCTCTATCATAAACAGTGCTGTGTTCATATTATTGTACTCACAGTCTGGTGGCATTTACCCTTAAAAGAGCTCTGGGTGGTCTTGCTGAGCAAAAGGATATAGATATCCTACAGGCAAACACCTTGTTTGGGTCCCAGGCACACCCTTGGAATCTAACAGAGACCCCTAGGAGCCAGGATGCAGGTCTCAGAGACCTACGTTTGTACACCCCTAAGAAAGCAGATGGCCCTGGGCATGGTCTGTACTCAACCAATTAACACTGCAGCAGGAACAGAGTTTAATTCTGTTTGTATTACCATTTATTAATTTAGTTGTTCAACAGTGGCTATTATTAACCAGTGCTATTAACATGGGCCCTGCGGGTACATAACACTGAACAGCAAGTACTATGACAAACCCTTGTCCCTCACGTGGCACACCTTTTGCCTGCAATGCTGGTGTACATCTCTCTGAAGAGGCTAGAGGGTCACCAGAAAGAGCAGTTAGTTCCACGGGTAAATGGGTAAAAGATTAAAAACACAAGATTTCTTATCTCATGTCTCTATAGTGGCTTTTCCTACCACGCATGTAAGAGAACACATTTTCCAGGTTGGTGTCCTCTGGGAAATGCTGGATATTCTGGAGCCATTCCTGACTCTAATTAATGCTCTCACATTAATGCTCTAGAAGCTCCTATCGACCCAGCATTCTAAACTTTTTGGACACAGGACCTTTCTCAGTGATGCCTGTCAACACTCTCCCTACCATGGAGCAGATTTTGGGACCAACGCCCATGGTGGATGTTATGCCTAGGAGAGGGGAGTATTGACCTCTAATCTCCTCACTCCCACAGGTACAGTAGGGAGATCTGATGAAGATCTATATTTTCATCTGGAAACCAATTACTAAATAACACACATACAATTTAAATGAAATGGTTATTCATATAAAAACATTCAATTACACGGTCTGTCTGACAATGATTTAAGAGAGCCAACTGTGTGTCAAGCATTCCAAGGGAGATACAAGCCATTACCTTCTAGAAGGGTCTGCCTAACACACTTGCTGCTGCCCTGGGGGAAGAGCTCTTGCTTAGCAAAGAGTAGGATGAGGGTGCTGGGGACTCTTCCCTTGTCACCCAAGTGTGCATTCACTTGGCAGATTCCTTAGGCAGATATTCTTACACAGAGCAGGTTGACCCAGAGGGGCAGAAACCACAACTGTCCATGAATCTGAAGTGGCACTGGAGGCCCAGGGCTTTGTTCCTGTGATGTGGCACTAGCTTTTTGTTTCAGTGTGGATCCTAAACTACTTTTGCAGCTATTTCCAGAACAGAGCACACTATCCTGACCTGTGTAGGTCATTTCTTGCTTAGACTGATGTGTGTACATGAGGTCTTACCATGCGCTCACCCCTCACACAGTCCTTATTTCCCTACAGTGTGGACTCCTTTACCCTGCCTGCCCAGGGGCCATGTCAAAATTGCAGTCCTGTGCCTTCACCTCTGCACTCAAGTGCCTACCAAGTGACACTAATTTAGTCTTCCAAACCTATCCATTGTTTCTCCATCCCCACCCTGTAAATCATAATCACGCTCACCCCAGGGGGCTCCCAGGCCCAGCCTGCCCTGCCCTCAGTGCAGCAAGGGGACTTTTTTAAATCACTGGCTCCACTGTCCGCACTGGCACTGTTCTGAGGGCCAGATCTGACTTCCTCCTATTACTTCCAACCTCAACACTCCAATTCTCTGCTCACCATGCAGAGAGCTTCTACCAGTGAGCTCAATTCCCACACCCTTCCTACTGAGGCACCTGCCACTTCCCCCAGGGCTCATTCCTACCTCTTCTAACTCGGCTTCAGCGGGGATGTGGGAATTATAACACCCCCACCTCCAACTCCCCCCACACAGTGTCCCCTGAGGCTCTGCCGCAGGTTCCTCATTGCAGCATTTAACTGCATCACACTCGGAAGCGTTGACTGCAAATGCTTCCCTCACTAGAGGGCAGCCTGTGCGTCAGACTCCCATGCTGCCGAAGTTCCAGAAAGGGCCTGGCACGGGAAAAGGCCAAGAATTGTTTCCTGATGAACCCAAAGAGAATTGGCTTTTTGGAGGGCTGAACACCATGTATCTGCGTCCAGCTGCTCCCAGTACTGATGGCCGCCCACTCCTGGCCACCTAGTCTCCTCCCACTCCTCTGAGACTTCAATAAGAAAAGCTCTGTTCTCTTCTAGTCCTCTTGAAACTCAAAGTTCCTTCCACTAAAGATTTTCAGGTCAGGATCAGGCTGCTGCTGTTTTATTTTTTGGTACTGGGGTGTTGAACTCAGGGCCTCACACATGCCTTTACAAGTGCTCTACCACTGAGCCTACCCCAAGCCTAGGGTTCTTTTTTCTTTTTTTAAAAAAAAATTTATTTTGAGCTGTCTGGCTAAATTATGCAGGCTGCCGCTGGCCTCGAACTTGTGATCCTCCTGCCTAGGCCTCCGAAGTTGCTGGGATTAGAGGCTGGGCAGAGTAGCACAAGGCAGGATGGAGCTTCTTATTAACCACACCATCTGGTTATATCTCTAAGGCAGGCACTTTGTCTCTGGTCTAGACCCCAGGCACTCAAAGTGGCTCTTTGTCAGGCCCCAGGCCTTTGTGTGTGTTTATGTTTGGATACTAGAATTCTCAGAAAACAGCCTAGGCTCTCACAGGGTGTGTTCCTCCCCCTCTCTGGAGGAGTATGTTGCTGCTGTTGTTAGGTGCTGTTGAGTTGAGTCCAACTCATAGTGACACTCACAGGGTTTTCAATGCCTGTTTCGGGATTATGTTTGAAAGTGGAATGCTACATCCTTCTCCCATTTTTGTGGTGCTAGGGATCAAACTCAGGTCCTGAGAAAGAATGGAATAGCACTCTACCAACTGAGCTAAACCCCAGCCCAGAGGAACGTTGGCCTCCCTTAGAACTTCCACCAAAGAAAGCCAGCCAAAAGACTACCCTTGGCCATGTCCACAGGACAGGCTGCCCCAGATGCCAGCTTTCCCAGCTTTCGTCTAGGGAGCTGCTGCTTTCCTCTAGTCTGGGAGACTGATGGAGTCCATCCTGTGCGTTGCAGAAAAAAGCAAGCTCTGGGCCTGTGCTCCCCTCCCGACTGGGTGCCTAGATCTGAATGTAGGTTTTTGGGTGGACTGACTAGTAGATTCCACACAGCTTCAGAACTCCCAAACTCAATGGTGGCCTGAATTGGAGTATCCAAAAACCAAAGCACCAGCCTGGGGGACACCTCCATCTAAGGCCTGAGTCTACAGAAATGTAGGGCAACAAAGCCCTGTGGTAGTGCTGGCCATGGGGCCTGCTCCTGCCATCAGGGAGGGGCAAGGAACTGTTCATACCAAGGGAGACCTACCAGCCAGCCCCAGGGACAGGCCAGGCCCAACACCCACAGGTCTCTTGGCGGGTTCTATCCTAGTCCAAACAGCCGGCTCACTGAGGCCCTTTATGCCTCTCCCTCTGGAGGCCACTAAGTGGATTTTAAACCTTCACTGCTCACTTTTTCCTTCCCTCCTCCCTGGGTTCTTCTTAGTAGTGACCACCCAGACACCAGGCTTTTGCACATTCTGATCAGCTGCTGTTCCCTGAAGCATGAGTCATTGCATGGCAAGGGACATTCACGCCAGGCAAGGGGGCTCACAAGGCCGTCTCACCAAGGGCCTTGTTTTCCGACAGAAACCTTTCATTCCATAGGAAATGAGGTCACACACCAGAGCACATGGGTAACCGGTGAGAAAAACCTGGTGCCAAGACGGGGGCTGGGGGCAGTGCTACAAGCAGCTGGGAGGTCGGCCAGACACAAACCACCATGGGGAATGACCTGTACTCTTGAATAATTTGTGCTGGGGGTCGCACACACACAGCTTAAAAACAAACAGCAAAACCCTGGGTTCTAAGTACATACAAGGTATATTTAATCAGGCCAAATTTCTAGGGCATTTAGCTGGCTTACTTTCAGGATTTAGAGCCTCTAATCCACTGCGTGAAGGAGACTAACACACAAAAAGGCCTCAAAGGTAAGGAGGAGTGGGGGGCCTGGGCAGCCAGGCAGGGTCACTTTTCAGGATGGGAGTTAAGGATGCACTGCCCGCTCCAGGCTCCTCGCTCCAGGGCTTGGTTGCAGCCAGGCCTGACCTTCCAGGTTTCCCTGGCAGGAGATCAAAGCTCCCAAGCCACAAACACAGCTCAGAACTCTGAGGCCTGGCGGCCAACACCTCCTGCGCTGGTCACCCCCCCAGCGTCCTTTCCCTCCCCTCCCGTCCCCTCCCCTCTCCTTGCCCCTCTTCCACATCTCCTCTGCCTCCCCCAACCCTTATGCCAGCCTCCCATTGAGCTTTTCCCAAGAAAGCGCCTTCCCCCCACCAGCCGCACCCCTCCCCACCAGAAGATATTTCTTGCCATAATTAAAGTCATTAAGCCTCCAAAGGCTCCCATCGGCTGCAGGTTCTGAGCTCCGGAACAAAGATGATGCATTTTTAAGTCCTAGTTAAGATTGTGCTGATCTATTTAAGAGACATGTAGCAGCGAGAATTCAGTGGTTAAGTTAGTGGTTAAGGCAGCCTAAGTTTAAACAATGTTATTTATTCTCAAAATATGTAGCAGCCCCCACTTAATTTCTCCTAATTAAAGGAACTGACAGAAGAGGCTGAGTCCGTGGCCGTGCACGGCGCCATTGCACAGGTTGGTGCCCTTTTCACAATCAGAAACTACTGGGTGTCAAACGGAAATGCATTTCCCTAGATCTTAATCTTAAACAGAGACTTTTAGACCAGTTCCAAGAAACACAATGATCCCTCTTTGTTTTAACACCTGACAAGGAGCACTAAAAACTCAGGAGAGCCTGTCCACGCCCTCTGGTTCGATTTGTCCTGCTGGGTGAAGGATGTTACTGAAAAACAGCTGCCATGCTGCCAGTGCCTGGAAGAGAAACTTCTAGAGGAACTTGGAAGATGCTATCTTGGGTTGAGGTTCCCAAAGTCCCACTCCAGGCCAGATCTTATAAAGTCTGCAACTAGAAACTTCAAAAAGGATCACTGCCTTCTATACATGTGGCAACTAATTAATATAAACAAGTGTTAATTAGGTGGCAGAATCAGGCTTAACAAGTGAGGATGAGAGGGGAGGACAGGCCCTCTTGGAGGGCTGAGCTCCTTGCAGCCCTGGTCTTGGTTCTTAAATTGGCCCACTGAAAAGGCAACTGGGGGATTTAAAAGTAAAAAAATAACCATACCTAGCCCCACTCCTAGAGATCATGGTTTGGTGTATGTGGAATGGAACCCTGTCAGCAATATTTTTCTAAAAGTTCCCAGGTATATTTGAAAAATTCAGGAAGGGCACTGAACCACAGATACAACCCATAAGTGCACAATGCCTCTGGGATGAGCATCCAATGCATGTTCTGGAGCCCGTCCAGATGCAGTTGGACTGAGGGAGTCCAGAGCTATCGAACCAGCACCTCAGCAATACATGCAATGAGGCAAAGGGAATCAGGTGGTCAACTGACATTTAAGACTTTTAAGACACAGTATATTCTACCCTTCTATCTCGACACATACAGCTTCAGCAAGACCTCAAAGGTTAGGTTCCAAGTCAGCCAGACGCGGTGGCGCATGCTTGTAATCCAGCAGCTTGGGAGCCAGAGGCAGGAGGATAGCAAGTTCGAGACCAGAGGCAGTCTGCGTTATTTAGCGAGACCTTGTCTCAAAAAGTAAAAAAATAGGCTGGGGGTGCAGCTCAGTGGTCCAGCACTTGCAGAGCATGCAAGCGTGAGGCCCTGGGTTCAACCCCCAGTACCACGGAAAAAAAAAAAAAAAGAAAAGAAAAGTTAGGTTCCAAGTGAGACTTCTCTGAATCCTTGGAGCTCCTTGCCAGAGTGTATCAGTAGGGAGACAGCTGACCTCCAGCCCACCTGCCATTTTAGGCAGCTTCGATACATGCAGGCAGATGCCCTGGCCTTGGAGGCCACACTCCATACTCCTCGGGCAGAGAGATGTGCTGCTACTGCACTCTGCCCCCAGAAGGACAGTCCTAGGAAGGAGGACAACAAGGGCTAGAAGTAAGCACAGGGTCATCTTGGGGAGTCTGGGGATCCTCAGCGTGGTTTAGAAGAGGGCATTCCCTTGGACTCTTTACTCTATGGGCAGAAGCTCTTGAAGCTGGACCTTAAAAGTATGCCCACACACTGTGCCTAGTCCTGCGGCAGTATTGGCTGGAAGCATGAGGCTCCAAGAAGGGAAAGTAAGGAAAGTACCTATCAATGTATAAGGTGGGCTGGGGTTTAGCTCAGTTTGTAGAGTGCTTGCTCTGGATGCTCTGAGGCCCTGGGTTTGATCCCCAGCACCACAAAAATAGGAGAAGGACCTGGCAGCCCACTCCTGAAACAATCAGCCACTGAATACCCTATGAATAGCAGAGAAGCACTGACATAGTGCTGGCATGACAGCATTGGGGAGTGTTTTGTTCTGTTGTACATAGGGTCACTATAAATCAGACCTGATTCAATGGCACCTAACAACAACAATGTATGAGGGAAGACAGTGCTTCCAAATGGTACTGAATCTGCACAGCAACTCTGCAAGGGAGGTGGTTGTGGTCTCCATTATACAGCTAGAGGCTGAAGGGGTACATAACCTGCCCATGGTCACTCAGCCAGAAGTAGAGAGCTGATATTTGATCTAAGCCTCTCTCTATAATTCCAGGCCAGAGAAATACTCATCTTGTCCCAGGGATTTCTAAAGATCAATCATGACAGGGATGTGTGCATGTATGCAACATGAATGCAGAACTTCTGAGTATTCCATTAATAGCTTACATAAGTGTTGTGCTTCCCGTCCCACAAAGAAATTCCAGACAGTTCTTATCCAACTGTATCTGGACTCCCTCCTCTTTAAATCTCCCTTTACAAATGTTATGGTGATGAAATAGCATGAGGAGGGATTTCTCCCCGCCAGTTGCCTATCACCCTGCACCACATTTGGCCCTCCCGGGAAGGTGGCAGGGTGGAAAATTCTTCTACTTTGGTTGCAGGTTAGAAGCTCCTATCTATTTGTTGTTGTTAGGTGCTGTTGGTCTGCAGCCATAGCACTGTGGCATCCAATCCCATCAGACCTCGGAAGCTAAACAGGGTCAGGCCTAGTTAGTACTTGGACGGGAGACCGCCTGGGAATACCAGGTGCTGTAGGCTTGGGAGATGGACTCAGCAGCCCACTCCCAAAAATCAATCTGCCATTGAAAACCCTATGAATAGCAGAGAAGCACTGACAAAGTGTTTCGCCTGTTGTATGTAGGGTCACTATGAGTCGGACACCAACTCAATGGCACCTAACAACAACAAAAGGTGCTGTTGAGTCAGGACCGACACATAGCAACCCTGTATACAACAGATGAAACACTACTCAACCCTGTGCTATGCCCAGCTATTCATAAGGTTTTTCAATGGCTGATTGTTTTTTGGGAGTTGGTTGTCAGGCCTGTTCCCAAGCCTACAGCACCCAGTTTTCCCACATGGTCTCCCATTCAAGTACTAACCAGGCCTGATACTGCTTAGCTTCTGAGATCAGTTGCCACAGTAGTAGAGCTGCAGGTCCCATCTGTGTAGTCAGAGGCTCTTGAATTCGAAAGTGTTATACCATTACCATTTGGGCCAACACAAGCTGACAAATAGTACAATGTTCACACCATCCCCTGGCCTGTTTTGGGGGCAGTACTGAAGGACATTGCACCCAGGGCCTGGCGCATGCTGGGCAAGTGCTGTACCACTGAGCTGTACCCCTAGCCGTCCTTCTGTTTCTTTTTTATTTTGAGACAGGGTCTTGCTAAGTTGTGCAGGCTGTCTCTGGCTTCAAACTTGTGATCCTCCTGCCTCAGCCTACAAGTCACTGGGATTACAGGTATGTGCTATGGTGCCCAGCTAAGTTTCACCCATTATACTTCTTAAGGATCTAAGCCATTTCACAATAGTCTCTCTGTACCCTATTGTGTCAACTCCCTGTGATTTTGTGTTAGTAGAGTCCTGTGACTTTGTGTTAGTAGAGTTTTTAAGAATGATACTATTTCATTACCTCTTAATCCCACACTAAGATCATTTATAACAGCAACAGAATCAAACCTTCTCCGGGGAAGAGCAAGCCCCCAAGCCTCGCCTCAGCCCTGCCTTTTTCATTTTGTTTTGGCAGTACTTGGGAGTTGAACCCAGGGGTTCCCACATACTTTGCAAGTGCCCTATCCCTGGACTGTACCCTGGCCCAATTTTTATTTTTGAATTTTGAGACAGGGTTGCACTAAGTTGCTCAGGCTGCCTCTGGTCTCAAACTTGTGATCCTCCTGCATCTGCCTGCTGAGTTGCTGCGACTACCGATGTATGTCACTGTGTCAAGCTAGCCCTGCCATTCTTACCTGTGTGTAACTGGCCTGATGACACCCCACCAGGCTGGCCTTGAGCAACAATACGACCTGAAAGTCAAGTGACAGGCCAACCCATGTTTTTTTTAAAGCATTGTCACGGAGGAATGGAAGGGAGAGGAGCTGTCACCTCACACTGCTGGGGTTAACATCTAACTCAAACATGAGGACCTTTCTCTGCTTTACTTCCTCATCTGTGCCATGGGGATGATACTGATAGGACATGCTTTCACTGCTGCTGGGAGGACTGAGAAGACACTGGCACGTGTACGAGGTGTGATAAAAAGGTACAGTGAATGATCAAATTAAACATTTATTACCATAAAGACACAGTCATTATTGATCCCCCTCAAAATCCTCACCTGGCTTTTTTTTTTTCCCCTCGTGGCAGTGGGCTGTTGAACCCAGAGCCTCACACAGGCTTTGCAAGTGGTCCACCACTGAGCCTCACCCCTAGCCCATTTTTCACTCTATGTTGAGACAGGGTCTTGCTAAATTATACCGGATGCCTTTGGCCTCAAATTCATGATCCTGCTGCCTCTGCCTCCGCAGTCACTGAAATTACAGGGGTGTGCCACCAAGCCGGGCTCCCAGGATTTGAACGTACACATCCCATCATTCTTGCTACTTTCTGAAGCAGTTCCGGAAGCTGTCTTTTGTGAACGTGTTTAAGTGCTTTTGTGCCTGCCTCGATGTCCTGAATCCACTCAAAATGTTTACCTTTTGTGGTCATTTTAACTTTGGGGGAAGAGCCATAAGTGGCACAGATTCAGTGAATAATGTGGATGAGGACACATTTTAATGTTTTTATTTGACACAAGCTGTCATACCAGAAGCAGTGTGTGACATGGAGCACTGTCATCATAGGGGATGAAACTAAAGACGCTCCTAACAAAAGGACTTCCAGAACTGCTTCAGAAAGTGGAAAGAATGATGGGATAAGGGTGTTCAAAGCCAAAGGGAGTATTTTAAGGGGGATTAATGGTAATGTGTCTTTTGCCATAATAGGTATTTTTTAAACTTAAGCATTCACCATAATTTTTTATCACACCATGTAATTCCCCGAGAAGGATCTCTACACACATCTTTCTACTTTGAACCCAGCATATGCTTTATTGTATGTCTCCTTTGGAAACCTTGTGCTTTCCATGCTGTGTGGATACAGGTTTCTTCTCCTATCCAGAAAAGAGCAGAGTCATCCTCTGATCCCTCTTGCAGGCCAGGACCTCAGCAGTCACAATGAATCTACCTTCTGAAGGCTTCTGGAAGTTGATGTGACCATGATGGATTTCCTGTACACACAGGATTACTACACTATAAAGCAAGAAATGATGCAATGCCATGAGACAGGCACTGAGTTCTCAGTGTTGACAGCCCAGTGGCATATGGGGACGTCTGGGGCAGCTGGTTACAGGCTCCTCCCTGGAGATGACTGAGGGTAGCTGGCTGGAGATGCATCTGGCCCCTGAAGGTTTGAGAGCTCCTCAGGTCAATTCTTAGGTACAACCAAAACAGATAACCAAAGACCAAGACCCTAAGGAGGCTGGAGAGGAAGAGAACGGGGCACACATGCACTTCTTAATCCAACTCGTTGGTCTTATTCTTCCCCTCCTAGAATGGCCCAGTTCCTTTCTCAGCTGTATTTCTCATCTTCAAGAAACCCACTTCCACTATTCTAACTCAGGCTTCAGGAAAGTGCTGTTAAAGAGAAATGTGCTAAGGCAATAAGCAATTAAGCTCTTCGTGATGTCTAGGGAAAGGTACACCTCCAAAGCAGAAGTTTGGTTCTTCACAATCAAAGGCCTCATGGGTTACTATCACAGGCATCCTCTGGGTTGCCAGCTTCTGGCATGGCACCTGGGAGCCCACAGGCAAATACATGCTTGGGAGGACATAGCTGTGGGCATAAACGCAGCAAGCTTTTGGGGTTCACAGCAGTCTCCTGGATCCAGACTTTTGGCTTCTATTCCACAGGAGTTCCAGGACCTTGCCCAGAAGTCTCTCCTCACTGCTAGGACAAAGCAATCACATTCAAAATCTGGAAGGTTTTCTGTGTAACAGGATAAAACCTGGGAAAGATGAGAATCTCAAGGAAATCATTTTCAAGTTCGAGTCCTCTTTTTCGTTCAAGAAATGTGAATTATGCCCTCAGACACACTCTGAGCTATACTTAACAAGTCACAGAACTTTCAGGTCAACCTTCCAACTGATACACACTTCCCTGTGATAATTCACAACAGCTATGTCATTAGGAACAATTTGAGTGATGGGTAGAGTGAGTATGGAGAGAAGCTACTGGCTAGGGCAGCTGAGGTCATGGGATAGGCTGTAAATTGCAATATGAGTTAAACCAGAAAGGCTGCATCTTAGGGTCTCACTCAAATAACAGGGGCTATAATCACACTTGCATAGGTCAACAGGTGAAATTCGTACACTTTTATTTTTTCCCCGAATACATCCCAGTTCTGGCCATAACAATGATTGTGATAATGAAAGAGAAAGGAGAAAAGCAGAACAGGCACCAAGGTGGCATTCCTTGGCTTAAGAACCAACACTAGTGGTCACAGAAGTGGTTTGCAAAGATGACATTGGGGTACAGAGTGGTTTCATATTATAGTTCACTCACAAGTCCAACACTGAAACTTACCCACTAGTTAGTGCCTACCTTCTCTCTCAATAGCAGTCACCATGGCCACAAGTTTAGCTTCTGGTATACAACATCCAAGCAGTCCCTATGGTTTTGGATCACTACCTGAAATTTTATTTTCTCTGGAAGGTGTTTCCTAACTCTTACATAAGGCTCAGCAGTCCTGTGGCCCTGTGCTTCCAGGCAACCAGGATTCATTAATTTAATCAATGTTTATCGAGCATCTGCCATGAAGGTACAACTGTACGCTGAAAAGACCTTATCCTAAAAGATCTAGTTCTTTTCACAGCACTCCAGGAGCTAACTAGGGATCTGATGAGCGCAAAATAAGGTCACTATCTTGAAGAACAGGAACTTCACAGAACAGAAGGAAGGGAGAAAAGAAGGAGGAGCACTTCAGGGCTCATTTGTCTCTGCTTGTTATCAGTCCTCAGTTGATGATCCTGTGAAAGGCTCACCTCCACAGTGCAGCATGCTGCCTGGGAGCCCTTGCTCAGCAAACATTAAAACATGTGCCCAATACCAATACTCATATCCATGAATGAATACATGGGCAATTGTTATAAGAAGGCAGCTTAATTTTAAAGTATAGTGTGAAAACCTTTAACAGTGCATAAAATTGGAAAAAAGAAAAAAAAAACAGTTAATGCCTTTAAAAGTCATTTTAATGAAAGAAACTGGTGGGACTCTGAGCCACAGAAAGGTGGAGCTGGGCCAGGTCACTTCCCCATTTACCCAATAATAGGTAAATGACTGTGTTATTAAGAAAAGGACTTCTTGCAAAGCAACAGCTTAATCCTAGGAAAAGGAAAGAGTAAAAAGGTTACTTTAAGGGAATCAAGGATAATCTCTATCAATTACCCAGAGCCCTTCCTGTTGGGGAAGTTTCAAAAGAAGAACAGGAAAAGAGCTGGGTCATGATCCAGGTGCTTACATTTTGTTTCATAATCCAGGAGTTTGGCTGGCTGGTTTGTGGCTAAGTAGAGAGAGCTAAAACTACGAGTTCTAGGTGACCCCAGAATACAAGCAGGTAACTGTAGAATATACTAGCATTGGCTCAAGAGGGACCCAGCTATGAGGTACACGTTGGGGACTGAGGCTAAAGTAATTCAACTGCATACTTTCCAGGGGAAGGACTGGGCCAAATTCAGAAGGACAAATCACTCTTTGAAGGTTTTGTAATGGCCACGTTTTTGCCGAATTTGCTTCTAGTGGGATATGGGCATTTGCGTACCTCAAATTTGTGAGACAGAGAGTTGACTAAAGCTACAGTTTTTATAACAGCTGTATCACCCTGGTGTCCAATTTTGTCAGATCTTGGAAGCTAAGCAGAGTTGGGTCTGGTTAGTACTTGGATGGGAGACTACCTGGGAATACCAGGTGCTGTAGACTTGGGAGAAGGACCTGGCAGCCAACTCCTGAAACAATCAGCCACTGAAAACCCTATGAATAGCAAAGAAGCACTGACAATAGTGCCAGGTATGGCACAGTGTTGGGTAATATTTTGTCTGTTGTACCTTATGTATGTACGTTATGAGTTGGACCTGACTTGATGACACTTAACAAGTTTTACAGAGCACCCAGCCCCTGCTAGTCTGTTGGTCACATGGTCACATATATAGCCCTGTCTGCATACTATCATGAGGACATGCTACATCAAGATACAATGATGGGCAAAGACCAACCAAAACTCAGAAATATTGACTTTGCTAAGTCTCTCAGCCCGACTTCAATTTTTGCCTTAAGAGAAAACAAGTCTGGAATCAGGGTCTGACAGTCAAAAGAAGGTTAGGTTTGGGGGTCATGTTAACAGCTAACAGATGAAGTTATAGATTAACTCATCACTGCCATTAGTTAGTTAATGTACAATTTGTAGGTAACTTCAATGGTCCTGGCCCAAGTTCACAGTAAGAAAAGTAGCCTGCTCTAGTCTATTTAAAAAAAAAAAAAAAAAAAGGAACTACCGGTGCCACTACCATGAATGAATCTCAAAATAGTTATGCTAAGTGAAAGAAGCCAGATTATAGATATAAATTGTATGATTATATTCATATAAAATTCTATAAAATGAAAACTAAATATAGTAGGTGGAAGAAGGACATGGTAATCCATTCCCAAAGCAATCTTGCAACAATCAGCCATTGAAAACCCTATGAGGGTCACTATGAATCGGACCCCCCTCGATGGTACCTAACAACAAATATAGTAGGAGAAAGTAGATCAGTGGTTATCTGGGGATTGGGGAGGGACAGAAAGGAGAAGAAGGGATTTCAAAGGGGACTAGAGGGAACAGATATGTTCATCTTGATTGTGGTGGTGATGGTTTCATGTGTGTATGTGTGTGTGTGTGTGTGTGTGTGTGTGTGTGTGTGTGTGTTTATAGGTCAAACTTTATCAAATTATGTACTTTAAATATATGCTGTTTATCATGTTTATTATACTTCAATAAAAGTTTTTTTCTTTCCGTTTTTTGTTGTTGTTGTTGTTGGTGTTGGTGGTGGTGGTGGTGGTGGTGTTGGGGATCAAATCCAGGGACCTGTGTAGGATAGGCAAGTGCTCTATCACTGAACTACATCCCCAGTTCTAGGCATTTAAAAAATATATATTTGTAGTTGTAGTCGGGGGAGGGGCTCTGACTATTCTTTTCCTATTACTGCCCTACTGCTTAAAAGCAAAACTATTACGACACTGGCAACTCTTTATCATGTAAAAGCTGTTAATTTTAGTGAACACAGGAAAATCCCTAAGCCAGTTTTAGAAATTATCCAGACTGAACAAGATAATAGCTCTTTCTGATAACTCAAACCAAGTACTCTGAATCTACTATCAGTGAGTCTGGATAAATGGGTAAGTTTGGCCAGCAGTATGGAGCCCACCTGGCCGCTGGGAAGCAGCCAGATCCCAGGTCAGTATATAAGAGAGAGTATCTCATCAAGGTAGCAATAATCAGGATAGTGTGCATGTGTGTGTACACTTGCTACCCAGCCAGGAGAGCCCAATGGCCTGAGAGAATTTTCTGTTTCTGGTTCTCTTACTTACTAAACAGATATCTGTGGGCAAGTCACTTAATATTTGGTCTTCAATTTCTTTATCTTTAGAACTAGGACAGTGATAATACTTTATGGGGTTGTTGAGGACATTGAATAGTTCATGGGTGTAAGGTGCTTGGCATAGTTTGGGAACATGCTAGGAGCCAATTAATGGCAACTGTGATCACTGCTCATTGATCTAGTCAAATGAGTAATGGCACTAACGTGCTGAATGCTCCCGATCAGAACAAGAGGCTCGAAGCTGAGCTTTGAGCTGGGCAATTGCTTAGTAATTGCTCTAGCTTGGTATCATGAAGAAATGTGGCACTGTGTTTCACTGCACTACCTTTATATTTATGCCTTCATTGGGAACAGACTGAAATAACCTCCATAATTAGAGGAGTCTTCAGAATTTAAACTGTTCTTTTCTGATCTTCGATCCTTTCTGGCTCAACTGGAAGTTACGTGATTGACCCAAAGAATCAAATACCTTTTCTCTGTCAAGTGTTATAAGACATTCACACCTCTTGGAGTAGACAGAAGAAAATGCTCACAATATTTTTCAGCCCCTCCCAGCAAGAGATGGAAATTTGTTTTTCTATTTTTTGAAGCTGGGTTTGTTCATGTGACTTGGGCTTGTCCTTTCTCGCTGCAGGGAACCCCTATGAGACTCCTACGTGAAGGAACCTGGGCTCATCTACTAGATGATAAGAGGGTACAATTGTCCCATGTGAGGCCCCAAATGTGAGTGGGGCCATCTTAGACCACTCAGCCCCCAATGAATCACCAGATGACCAAAGGGATCAGCGAAGCTGTTCCAGCCAAGAACTTCTCAATTAAGCCACAGGGATGTAAGCAGATGTGAGAACAATTGTTGGTTTTGGGGGTATCCACTTTTAAGGGCAGTTTGTTACGCAGCAGAAGCTAACTCATAAACCTGTGTTAAACGAATGCATGACAAGGTCTTGCTCCCTCACCTGTGATGTCCTTTGTACTCCCCCACCATCATGTTTACTTGGCTTTGTGTTCCTGAGCCAACTTTTGTTTTCTTATCTCTTCTATCTTCAGATTCCATTCACTGACTCCTACATAGTCCCACTCACTCATTTTCAAGTAAGTCCTATGCTGGGCCCTCTTTCTTTCTCTTCCTAGTCTAAATAGTCTTCCAGGACAAGCTCATTCCAGACTCTGGTTTGAATACCTAATGACTTCTCAACCTCCATTGTTAACCCTGATCCACCGTTTCCTGAATCCCAGGGCTCCAATTCAACATGAACTAAAGCAAAGTCACCAAGCTTATGGAACAGCCATGTGAATCTAGAAACCTAAGCCTTCTTCCTCTCTTCTCACAGCTTCTTCCACTCTCCACATCCAATATGCTCACTTCTACCTGTACAGTGAGTCCCTCACAGGTGGGCTCTCCCTTTGCATCCTTGCTAACCCATACTGCAGGAGTTTCCCTGTCTCCAATCATTTTCCAGTTCATCCCATACTCAATACCCAACATTACCTTCTTATCCTTTGCAGATTTAAGCCTGGCTCCTCATGTAATGTTCAAGACTCAGCTGAGTTTGGATTTAGTCTACCTGGCTTCCTTCTTCTCCCACACTATCTGCCTGTAAGCACAATGCACTCTAGCCACACTGTCCTCTCTATTTCTGAAAATTGAAGACAAACATATTCTAGCTGTTGCACAGGTTATTCTTGTTACCTCAGCTGCTCTCCCTTGTCTACCTCTCAAAGCCCTTCTCATGATCAAGAACTCATCTTTTCTTTGCAATGTTTTATCCTACTTTTCTAGAAATGTCTCCAAGCTAGTGTACCCTTGTGCAAACCCCTCTAAGGAGTCTTTACTACACTTTCCCTGGAAGGTAAGATTCCTGTTGTTGTGTTCTATAGGTCTAGGGTGGCCCTATGTCCTATCCTTGCAAACTCAAGTCAGCCTCAGTTTTCAACTGTCCTCCCATCATAATTAGTAATAGCCTCCCCTTCCATTCTCAAAAGTGTCTCAAATTGGATGGCAAAGATATGCTCACCCTACATTAGTCTTAAAATAATTGACAAAATCAAAGGCATAAAAGGAGTTGGCTAATCCAAGCCATCTGGGGCCCTTTTTCATACACATTCATAGTTTGGTGGTCAGTAAACATTGGCCTGGGCTGGGATTTAGCTCAGTGGGTAGAGCGCTGCGCTGCAGTCTCTGAGGCCCCGAGTTCAATTCCCAGCACCGCAAAAATGGGAGAAGGGCCTGGCAATCCACTCCCAAGGCAATCCCGAAACAGTCAGCCATTGAAAACCCTGTGAGGGTCGCTATGAGTCAGATACCGACTCGACGGCACCTAACAACAACAACAAACATTGGTCTATGTTGACATTTGGTTCACCTGACCTTCCACAGACCACCTTAATGGTATTCCCCCAGCAACTGTAAATCACACAATGGAGATCACAAACTCACATACCCACAAGGGCCACATCTAAGACTGATGGCAACTGACATGCTTCAGTAGTGTGAGGAAGACAGCAGAGAGCAATGGGAACTGTGGCAAGCAAGACAGTTGTGCATGCCTGATAGGGCAACTTCTGGTCAGGCTGGGCTTCCTGCGCTGGTGGTCTGGGGCACTAGCATGGCCAAACCTTCTGATTTTTTTAAGAGAAGGCAGAAATGTGAAGTTTATATTAAATTTCCAACTGAGGATCTGACAACTAATTTATAATTAAAAAACTGTGCAGCTGTACTCTGTGCAGCCAATGCTTCACATCTTTGGCTTTCATAAAACCTATAGACCTCTGCCTGGAACACATCCCACCTTCAGGAATGGTAACAGATGAGTGGGCTCCACAGTCAGGCTGCCACTCATCGGCTCTGCCCCAAAGACCATTTGTAAGGGCAAAGGGCTGCTGCCCCAGTATCATCCAGAATATCAAGAGCAGACACCTTTTCTTTCTAGGAAAGTGTTCCTTTTCCTTCCACATTAGGTCTCTTGGATGAAAACGGATTGCGGAGGTGGCTTTAGTGCACACCAGTGGGCACACCCTCTAGCACAGTAACAGGCACCTCCAGTTGAATCACATTGTCTGAGATACAGCTCCACACTGCTCATAGCTCATCCCACCATGGAGTGGGGCCAACTTCTTTAAATCTGAATATGGAAACATCTTATTTGAAATTCCTTGGTTAATTAGTAATCAATCTTAGGTACTAAGAGGTCACTCACATATTAAAGAACAAATACATTTGTTTCCATGGCCTCTCACATGTAATTTGCAAAAATCCCTAAATTCAAGCTCTATCTCAAGTCCTATTGGGTCTGTTATGGTTTGGATCTAAAATGTCCCTCAAAAGTTATGTCATTTGTCCCTAGCTGGTGACACTGTCCTGCACGGTTGTGGAACTTTGGGAGATAGGTCGAGTTTGGCAGAAATGTCACTGGGAGTGGGCCTTTGGGGATTTTTATCCAGGACCTGTGGCTCCTTCCTGTCTCTCTCTCACTCTCTCCTGCTCACAAAGATGTAAGGTCACTGGATATGAGCCCTGCCGCTTACCTGGACAAGAGTCACTGCCACGCCTGTCCTGCCACCATTATGGACTGATGAGCCCTCAAAAACTGTTTCCTCAACAAGTTGGTTTCAGTTGTTCTTTCTGTGACAGCAACAGCTGATTAAGACAAGGTTTCTAAATTAATTGTCATTAAACAAGTGAAAAGATGGTCTCATTCGGGATTTCTCTACTATAATTATTCAGTGTTAGCCAGACCTTACTTAGAACAGCAAAACAAGTAGGTTCTAGTATAACCTTTTATTTGCTAGAGTTCCCACCCCTGCAAAGCTTTGTTTTCTCATTTACTTTTTTCTTTCCCCTATGGAGAAAGTTCTCTTACCCATTATAGCCTTTCCCTAGGCTTTCATTTTGCCTCAAGGTGGTCAAACACCACTTCACCTTCCCAAATGCATCTATCATGGGCTGAAAGGGCACTTTGTTAGTCTGGTCTCTAGATTTTCATGTGAACACAAGGTCGATGTACTGGGCAGCTTTTCATGAACTGTGACAATGACCTTCACCAGTACCAGAGACATCATTTACTAATGATCACTTAACCTCTTGCAACATTATTTAGTTCAGAGTATAGGATACAAGCCTCACAAGCTAAGCCAGTTTTAGTTTTGATCAGCCACCCTCTGCCTTCTTTCTTTCCTTCCTTCCCTTCTTATAGCCACTTGGAGGGGAAAGAAGTCTGGAAGGAAGAATATGCACCCAAAGCAAAACACCAAGATCAGACTTCAATCAAACTTTGGACATCTTAGACTATAAGAATTATAGTCTAAGAGTTTATACTATAAACTTAAACTCAAAATTTAAATTTTAGGTAATTATTAATAAATATTTTGTATATACATCCTTTTCTGTCACACATTATATTATGCAACTTTCAGAGTTAAAAAGCATTGTCACAAAATAGTCATGTAGATAATATTCAATAAGATTCCTGAAATAAAACAGCTAACTTTCTGTAAGACCTGAGTGCCTTCCTGTTATTACTTAGCAGATGCTAATACAGCACAGTGTCGTTTGATGAGTTTGAAAATGAACAAGAATGACAGGAAGCAACAGAGCACACCTCAGGCAGCAGATATGCCAAAGAACAGATGACAGAGCAGAGGTAGGTGAGCTCTGATGTGGCAGGCAGTGTGTGGAACATCTCTCTCTCGTCTCAGGAACTCTAACTTGGGGATCTCAGCTCAAGGCAGCCTAGACGGAGACACCCCACTTATACTCTCATGCTGTTGGTCTCACAGTCACATCCCAGGCTGGAGTGACCATATTATGTGTCTGTTCTTGTCCCAGGTGTCTCTGAATCCCTTGTACTGACCAGGGGCCCCATGAAGTCATGGAAGTTGTCTATTCTAACCATCATTGTATCAGCAATGTATGGCACACTGCCTGGGCCACAGGAGGCCTTTAATAAACACAGGACTGAATTCCAAAGACAGACTGTTCTTCTACACTAACCTACAAAAAGAGGCCACTTGGGCAAGCTCATTGTATCCAGGCTACCTTTAGCTAAAGTGGGAGGTCGGGCCATCTCTGCTTCCTGTCCAGTGAGGGTTTGCAGCAAGATGGCCTGTGAGCCTACCTTCTGTGCAGTGGCAGCCACCAACCTGCTCTTGACTCAGGGATCCCATATACATCAGGAATAAAAACCCAAGCCTATGTACAATTCCAGCAGGCCAGGGGGCTGCTGTTATTGGGGGAACTGCCAGAGGCACACAGGGCATTAACAAGCACCTTCAGACAACTGAGTGACATCAAATATGCTACTACGAAAGGAGGGGTGATGAGGGGAGACACAACTGAAAAGCAAGAAAGCCAATGGTGATAATTAGAGTGGCATTTCTCAGCTCTTCTGAGGGATAAGACTTTGGCATGGATTCTCACTGTTGTCACAGCAGCACTCAGGATGGCTGGGTTGATTTTACAGTAATACAGGAATGACCAGGGTAGAAGGAAAAATACAGGGAAAAGGTATTTAGGGAACAATATGAAAACTACTAAGACTTCTGGACTGTTTTCTCTGAGCATGGGAAAGGGCACTATCAATATTCTGAGGTCCATGGTTGGTTGTGTTAGAGAATAGTGCATAATCTAACTCAGGCCCCAGGCTCAGCCTGCCCAGTTTCTCCTGTTAATGTAGTAATTAATACATTGCCATAAATCCAGGATTATTCAATTTACTTCACATATTCATGCTTTATGGCCTATATAGGTAACCTAAAAATCTGTGATAGAATTTAATTTTCAACATCTAAAACTGTTCCTAAGTCACTGTCATCGCAAGCATAACAAGGCAAAAGCCAAGCTACTCATTAGGTACAAGTGCAAGTTGATATGCAAATTATCAGGGACCCCCACCACCCCCATTTCAGTTTGATACAACTTTGAATTAGCTGTGAAAGATTTCAGGTAACAAGGTGTAAAAGTTGCTACCACATTCTTCCATTTAAATACATCACAAAGGGCAAGAGAAAAAAATCAAGGACATAATGGCAATGTTGTTTTGTTTGGCTTTTTCAATGGATCAATGTAGCATCTAAAAACCCAATTTTCTCTTTAGCCTTGGATGTACCTGTTTCCCAATGACTTTAAGTTGTTTCTAGAAGTCCTTGAAAATTAAACGAAGAATGAGAAGTTGTAACAGGGACGGTCACTAGTACAGATAGGACACTCTTCATGATCATCATTTTGCCAGGCAGTAGATAGACAGGGCTACTTTTCTCCAACAAGCGGAAGTGGCCTAACCACAAGCACAGAGCTGAAAAAGAACCGCCTTGGGATTCCCTGAAGGCTAACTTTAGGCAGTGTGTGCAAGCGGAGGACTTCGGGGAAATAAATGCAGCAGGCACACATTCTTCTAGCATGTGGCCACCAGGAATGGGTGGCTTGTTGGCAGCAGTGTGTCTTATTCTTAACAATAGGAAGGGGGCAGACTCTCCTGTTACATATGCAGAACTGGAACAACCATTATCTGCAGGTTCAACTAACTGATGTGCCAAGAAGAGCCGAGGTGGCCTAGAAAGAGCAGAAATCTTGACCTAACTTGGGAACTGGACAGAGCCACAGCTGCTGTTTGCAACTGAGCCCACTTCCCCAAGTCTTGGAGTAGCACAACCCCCAGTTTCCAAGGTTGTGAATTTTAAAGATGTTGTCAGGACAGAGCCCAGCCCCAGCTCTGCATGAAGCAGCTATTTAAGAGAAGCATCCTTCCTGTTTTTGTCTCAAAAATGTATAATTTCCCCTTGTAAGTTGTTGCAATCACTTGGGCACAAGCAGCTTGTACAAAGCCATGCATCTGACAAGAAGAGTAGCCTTTGATTAGTGCTTAAAAATATGCATGCCACCCCAAATTCTCCTGCACTCTTGCCACACCTACCAGTGTGAAGGATGATGCCTTAAAGGAATATATCCACAAGAAGGATGATGTCTTAAAGAACCTAAAGGAATATATCCACAAGAAGGATGATGTCTTAAAGAACCACCCTGAGAGGCTGGAAAGGCACATCCTAGGACTCATTTTAGTTATCTAGAACTATCTAAAACTGCCTCTATGATTGACTGGTGGCTCCATACTTTAGATCCAGATAAACTCCCCTTATCTGCCTTTCTATGGCCAAAGTGAAGTGAGATTGAGTAGGATCATTTGTTCTAAGCCCCTGTGGGTGCCAGGCAAACAATGATGCACTGACAACTAAACAAACAAGACCATCACAGTCCGTTCACTGCAGAAGTGATACTTCTGGATAATGTGGGAACCAGAAGGTAACCAATTTGAAAGAGACTGTAGCCCCTGTGCTTCACCATCTTGATCTGACAGCCACAGAATTACACGGTATGCTGAAGGGGTAAGAGGGCCCTGACACCCTTTTTAGTTCTACCTTGGCACTTCAGAGCTGCAGTTCTCCCTTGCTGCCCTGCCTTTTGCTCACACATCTGTTCTTTAGAAGTGAAAAAACTCCACTTGCAGTCTAAGCGTGGATTCTGGATTCGAGTGTCTCATGGGGTGGGGGTAGCATAAGCTCCAACTTGGCTAACAACTTCAAACGACTGGCCAATCCAGATGAACCAGCCCAAGCTCTTTGTTTTGGATTCGGCTGGTTTCAGGGTCCTCTGGCTGTGGTGGGCCCACATTGTCGGCTTGTTGCTGCTTTCCCAAAAGAGGATCTTGTTACAAAGAGAAGCTGGAAATTTCTTTGCACACAAGCAGAGACATGGCGGCCCTGCAAAGGCCCCAGGGTAAGGATTAAAGAAAAACAAAATAGAAACCCTTCCATCTCTAATTAGGGTCTTCATTTGCCAAAGTGCCATTCCCCAGCAGGAGGATTTACATTCAGGCCGTTGCTTGGAAGACGTCTCCCAGCAGGTCGGTTCCTTGGTTCAGGCTCCTTTGAGCCAACAGTTTCTGGTTACTTAGAGGAGCGCTGCCTGCATATTGTTTTAACTGGCCTGGCTTCTGCAGCCAGCTTAGCTGTGTGAACAATCTGCCATTCAGAATTTAAAGATAAAAGCACAGTTTGGTTGAAAAATTTTCTTTTAATTTTTTTTAAACTTGAGAATTACAGGTTTTGGAAATAGCATTATTTCTTTCGTACATGGAATGTTTTTCCTCCTCTGCCTTGGTTTTCTGCCAGCAAAGGCTGCATCCTGGAGTTCGGCCAGCCGCCAGTTCCTACTTCCTTGCCATTCACACCATGGGGCTGGTGGCAGCTGGCCATGGAGATGGACAGCAGCTCCCCATTTGCAAGAGGTTGACCACAGAATACTGTAGCCAGCTTGCTGGACCCCTGTGGCCAGTCCAGGGCACCTCCTGAGTAGTTCCTTACTATTCTTTGTGTCTACAAGCACACATCTTCTAACACATTAAGACCCTGGGACCCTGGCCAAGGAAGCAAGAATTCTCTTCCTTTTTGGACTTCTCAGGATAACAGTAAATTATAAGCCAAGACTGAATAGGAAGATGTATTTGTATAAACAACTATGTGTAAAAAAAATTGTAAAAATGGCATATAAAGGGCATAAAGATCAATGGAACAGAACTGAAGACCCAGAGATACACCCACCCAAATACAGCCACCTGATCTTTGACAAAGGGGCTAAGGATATTCATTAGAGAAAAGATAGTCTCTTCAACAAATGGTGCTGGGAAAATTGGATATCTATTTGCAGAAGAATGAAAATAGACCCATATCTCTCAATCTATACAAGAGTCTACTCAAAATGGATTAGAGATCTCAACATAAAACCAGAAACCTTAAAACTACTAGAAGAAAAGACAGGGAGCAAGCTCCAACACATAGGTATTGTCAAGCATTTCCTTAATAAGACTCCAATTGCCCAGGAAACTGCATAAATCACCAATTGGGACTACGTAAAACTAAAAAGCTTCTGTATAGCACAGGGAACAATTAAGAATTAAGGGAGAGCCCACAGAATGGGAGAAAATCTTTGCATCCTACACATTTGACAGAGGACTAATTTCTGGAATTTACAAAGAACTTAAGAAGTCAAACACCAAAATAACAACCCAGTAAGTAGGCAATGGAACTGGACAGACAGTTCTCAAACAAAGAAATACAAATGGCTGATAAACATATGAAAAAAGGCTCAAAATCCCTAGCCATTAGGGAAATGCAAATCAAAATACACTAAGATTCCATCTCATTCCAGTAAGAATGGCCAAGATTAACAACAACAACAAAATAATAGTAACAACAGCTGGTTAGGATGAGGAAACAAAAGAATCCTTTTACACTGCTGGTGGGACTGTAAATAAGCCACTTTGGAAATCAACATGGGGGTACCTTAGAAAACTAAGAATAGAATTGCCATATGACCCAGTTATATCATTCCTGGGAATATATCCACAGGAAGATAAGTCATCATACCACAGGGCTATCTGCACTTCCATATTTAATGCAGCATTCTTCACAGTTGCAAGAGTATGGAATCAACCAAGATGTCCATCAGAAGACAAGTGGATTGAAAAACTGTGTTATATATACAGAATGGAATATTACTCAGCAATAAAAAATGAAATTATGTCATTGGCAGCAAAATGGATGGAAATGCAGAACATCATTTTAAGCGAATTAACCTAGAATCAAAAAAGAAATACCATATGTTTTCTTTCACTCATATGTGGGAGCTAAATCTAACTTAAAGGAAGAAAAAATATATATATTTAGATATATAAAAATGAACAATCATATCTAAGAATGGAAAATATAAGCAGACCAGAAAGAAGGGGGTAGGGATCAGCAGATGTGAGCAGAGTTTGGGGAAGTGAGGGGAGAGGAAATAATGTAGAGAGGTAAAGAGAGAGGGGAAAATCTCAAAATATAAGATGCAACTATATGAATGCATGAAAAAAATAAGGGGAAAGGAAAAAATCAATGAGAATATAATCCATGATCTCATACAATTTTCATTACACATTAATTATAAGTCTTTTTTTCTTTGCTTTGGTTTTTACTTTTATACAAAATATGTAAGATGATGAATGTATAAGCAAATGAGACTTAATAGTTGCATAATGGATACACAAATGACTTATTACTCTGTACCTCACCATTAATAAATTTGATGCAAAAAGAATTATAAAAAAATTGTTAGGCAAAAATGAATGAAGGCATGATCGCAAAGAGAGAGAACAGACACAGAGGCACAGGCAACATAAAGAAAAGATAGAGCCAGGTGCAGTGGCACATGCATGTAACCCCAGCAACTCAGGAGGCAGAGGCAGAGGATCACAACTTTGAGGCCAGAGGCAACATACATAAATAACTTGAGACTGTCTCAAAAAACTAAAAAGGGGCTGGGGATGCGGCTCAGTGGTAAAGCGCTTGCAAAGTATGTGTGAGGTCCTGGGTTCAGGCCTCTAGTATTGCCCCCACCACCACCAAATATATTTCCTCAAGATTAAAAATACCTCTGTATTGAAGGATACTACCAACACAGCGAAAGGTACTGCACAGACTGGGAGAAAATATTCGCAAATCATATATCAGATAAGAGATCAATACTCATAATATATGAAGAATTCCTAAAACTCAATGACAAAAACCAATAAATCTGATTTAAAAATGGGCAAGCACATTAAACAGTACTCCAAAGAAGATACATAAATGGACAATAACCATGCAAAAAGATGCTCAGCGAAACTAGTCATTAGGAAAACGCAAATCAAAATCACAATGATGCCAATTAAGATCGTCATTATTTAAGCACATGGACATACACAAACACACACACCCCATTTCTTTTCTGGTCTGTGTGTGTGTGTGTGTGTGTGTGTGTGTGTGTGTGTGTGTAACAGGATGTGAAGAAAGCAAAACCCTTCTACTTTTCTGGCAGGAAAGTAAAATGGTACAACTACTATGGAAAACAGTATGGTGGTTCCTCAAAGAATTAAACACAGTTACTATATGATGTCTACTTCTGGGTATATACTATACCCAGTCTACTTCTGGGTATAGTATGTACCCCCAAAGAACTGAAAGCAGAGTCTAAAAGAAACATTTGTACACACATGTTCATTGTAGCATTACTTACAATAGCCAGAAGGTCAAAATAATCCAAGGATTCAAGAGATGAATGGCTAAACATAATGTGGTAAAAACATACAATGCAATGTACACAGTTCAACCGTAAAAAGGAAGAAAATTTTTGTGGTGCTGGGGATCAAACCTGGGGCCTTGTTCATGTGCTAGGAAAGTGCTCCCCCACTGAGCACTCAGCCTAAAGGGAAGGAAATTCTGACACATGCCTCATACAATAGGGATGAACCTTGAAGACATTATACTAAGTGAAAGAAGCCAGTCATAAAAGGACAAATATTGTCTGATTCCATTAATACAAAATGCCAAGAACAGGGACATAGAGATAAAAAGTAGATTGATTAGTGGTTGCCAGGCAGAGTCTGGAAGGAAAGCAGAAATGGGGAGTTAGTGTATACTAGGTATGGCATTTCAGTTGGAGAAATTAGAAAGTTCGGGAGATGGCTAGATTGATAGTTGCACAACAATGTGTACTTCATGTCAGAGAGCTGTACACCCTTAAAAATGCTTAAAATGGAGAATTTCATGTTATGTATACTTAGTTACAATTTTATACACAGACACACAGTTTTGACATGGTGCTCGGAACTGAACCCAAGGCCTTGTGTGTGTGTACTAGGTAAGCACTATACCACTCAAGTGTATAGTAGCCCCTTAATCATAATTTTAAGAGAGAGAAGAGAGAAAAGATTCAGGGAAAAAGATTTAGCACAAGAGGGGGGAAATCAGACCTTTATTTGTGTTTTATGTTGGCAAGTCCTACTAAGAACCACTTTGGTATATAAAAATTCTCTTGGATTTTGAGTTCTAAGGTCTCTAATATATTACAAGTCTTATTCCTAGCTTTTACTTAAATTGTCACAGAACAGCAATCTACAGAATTGCTATAGAAATGTCCAGAAATAGACAAGCTATTTCTAGCCCAAAGCACATGCTGTTCCCTCTGTTGAGAGCCCGCTCCCCTCCCATCTACCTCATGTTCCTCCTTAGCACTCCCTGGGAATGCTTTTCTTATCAAGATCTTTTTCTGTGGGTCAGATTCAGGCCCAGTTGACTAGTTTGGGACACACCATGTAGAGTTGTTTTCTAGACAGTCTTGCTACATAGCCAGGCTGGCCTCAAACTTGAGATCTTCTGGCCTCAGCCTCCCAAGTGCTGGGATTACAGATGTGGACCACATTTTATTTATGCTCCTGCTTACCCCACTCTTGGAATTTCCTCCTCCATGGCCCTTTCCTTACCCAAGCACATTCCTTTTTTGAGACCAGGTCTCACTCTCTAAACCCAGGCTAGCCTGGAACTCTCCATCCTGCTTCAGCCTCCCAAGTGCTGGGATTATAACAGGTGTGCATCTCTACACTCAGCTGCTCATTTATTGTGGAAAGCTGAGTTCTCATCTCTTCTGTGGAGCCAGCACTGCTGACACACTGCTGGTCCAGAAATACTTTCAGGAAAAAGTGCTAAGTCAAGAACCGAAGGAGTTAATCCTGATACCCTCCTCATGATGGCCCTGTGCTACCTGGGAGGGTGGCCAGAGCTTTATGGGCATGCCCAACCTGCTTGCTGAACATCAAGGAACCAGGGCACCCAGGGCAAAGAGCTCTAGTTCTATAGCACCAGGTAAATTTAGCATCTTGCACATGTCTCTATTTTATACTACAAACCCCAACCCAACAGCTTTATAAATCTTCTTGGTTAACAAAAAGCATTAAGTGGCTACCTCAATTATCATAGCCACAGAATTTGGATAGACAAACCAATGGAACTGGAGAATCTATGGTGAGTGGTGATACTCAACTTCCTTAATCCCTCCATTAAGCTGCCAACAAGGACAGTTGTTGGTGTAACTGATGGAAAACCAGTAACCCTCTCCCCAAAAGCCATGATATCAAGGCAAGAGCTGTTACCAGTGTGCTGTCCTCCTGCAGAGATCTGAATGAGACCCAGGCCATCCCGTGCCTGTCCCCACTGAGTTCTGTTCAGATAACATGAAGAAACAAAATGGAGCTCAATCACTCAGCCTTGAAGTTAGATGGGCTTATGTTGGGAGAAAAGAAGGATATAAACCCTAGAAAGTACAACTCTTTTAAGACACATGCTTGGCACTTAGGAAAGCCAAAGGAAACCATGCCACCATCAACTTCTGCACATCAAATCAGACAAAGAATCTCTGGAAAATTGGCTCAGAACATGGAATGAACAAAGTTATCACATCCAGGAAAGCGTGCACATGGTAAATCTGTCCCCAGGACTCCACAGACAGGGCCAGTGCTGCAAAATGTGAAGCTGTGGTAGCCTAGCCAGACACTGAACTACTCAGACTCTTAAAGTCCCATGAGTAAGAACTCAATTTAGAAAATAGACTCTGCCCACCAAATGGAACAATCCCTTCCTTACTGCTTGAGCATACAAATGAGAAGGACAACTTTAGATAGTTTTCCAAAAAGGAAAGAAATCAAATTTCTATGGAACAAACAAATGAGCAAAAGTAAACGGCACAGACAGCAAATTAAAAGCTACGTGAGAGAAAGTAGAGATTTTTAAAAATATGATTTCTGTGGGATTCTTTATCCACTTGTTAGGCTTCCAAGTGCCTAAATGCTGAGAAGCAGGTACCTAAGTTATAACCAAACTCTTCCCCCTAGAAAACTCAGGTAATTTGACGTTCACCAACACCCTCATGCAAGACCTTCCAGGGGCCTTTACTCCCACAGCTCGCTGTACGGGGCAGGGGGAAGAAGTGGGCCATCCAGGGCTCCTACCCCTTTCCCAAGACCAGCTGCATGACCACACACATAACTCAAGTCATTCTGCATCCTTATGCCTGCATTAATAGAACAATCTAGTACCATTCCCTCTGGGAATACTGCAAGGATTTTGGATAATGTATGAAAATACCTAGCACACAGTAAGAATGTGATATGCACCATGCCTGTAATGGTGGTGGCCAAGACCATCCTTCATTTTGCTCTTCACAGGCATCCCAAAGGCACTAGCTTTTAGGTCTTGGAATGCATGTTCTAACAGAAAAGCATGTTTGGGAATGCTGGAATTCTTGAGATGAGACTCTTAAAATCTACTCTTCAAATGCTACACGTGGCCAGTGAGGACATTTAAACAGAACACTATTTTGGTGTGACAAAAGCTACATAAGCTTCTGGAAACTTTTTTCCAGGAGGATGAGTTTAAAAGAAGTTAGAATTAACCCCACCAAGGCAAATTTTTTTTTAAGTAACATAAAGAACACAGGTGACACTGCCCCAGAATTCTAGTCACTACAACCATAGAAAGCCACACGGCAGAACTACCAAGAGTGTCTTCCGTAGGGAGCCACCTGCAAACCAATGGCAGGAAAAGGACAGGCAGCCTAAAGACTGACCAAAACAAACAAACAAACAACAAAAAACCCGAGAATAACAGGGAGAGGGAACATCAGGACCAGCTGAAAGGAGAATCTCCAGCATGGTAATGCTGGAGAAACAATTTCCTACATGTACCCCGCAGCAGACTAAGCCCAAGGCAGAAACTAGTGAGGGGAGCGCCTAGCGAGGGGACAGGCCTGACATCTAAATGCAAGCTCCTCTCCTCAGAGGAACTTTTACTTCAGTGTTGTATCATCATGGAGTAGCCCTCCAAGATCACTAACCTACTGCCTTTCTCTCCAGCTAAATGGGAGAGGGGGCTGGGATTTAGCTCAGTGGGTAGAGCGCTGCGCTGCAGTCTCTGAGGTCCCGAGTTCAATTCCCAGCACCGCAAAAATGGGAGAAGGACCTGGCAATCCACTCCCAAGGCAATCCCGAAACAGTCAGCCATTGAAAACCCTATGAGGGTTGCTATGAGTCGGATACCGACTCGACAGCACCTAACAACAACAACAACAAATGGGAGAGGCTTCATTCCACTGCATTATTCTACAAACAAGCAAAAGCAAATGGCAAACCTGCATCCCTAGCCCTGGAAGAGTAAGTTGGTGTCACTTCCTTCTGCCCAGCTTCAGGGACAGGCAGCCAGAGCCAACTGCCTCAACTATATTCTCTGTTGGCTCAAAAGACAGGAGCCTGGCTGAGGATGTCCCACCTAGTCTCTGGTTCCTGCACCTTTCCCCATCCAAGTCACGGTCTTCCTGTCTGTTCTGTGACCCAGAATAGGCCATCTCCTTTTCTACAGGGGCTTAGGCTCGCACTTTCATTCAATTTCAAAGGCTTCTAAACAGAGGGCTGTGGGAAAAAATCCTCTTTCACCAATCTATAATCTCTGTCGCCTATAGAAATCTCCATGGGGGCATGTGAGGACTCCTGTGTCTGCAGTATGTGCACCTCCACATGCTCCGCAGAGGGGTATCTTCCCCTCTGCTGCACAGCCTCACTTGGCAAAAGATAAGTCTTCTTCCTGGCAAGCAAGGGTCTGAGGCCTGGCTTGGAGGAGCTGCTTATTGTGTGCCCACCCGGGGCAGGCAGCATCGAGCCTGGGAGGAGAAAGGTTCCCTTTGAAGCACATGGCGCTAAGAGCTTCCCAGTGACCATGGAAACCGGCACAGTGGGTTCCCAGCCAGAGAACCAAGGAGAGCAACCGTGATTCAAACGCAAAACACACACAGGGTCTGAAAAGCAGAGACAGGAGGGGTTGGGGTGAAGGAGAGGGGCAGGCAGCCCAAGGCTGGCAGGAACTGAGCGGCTCCCTGGTAGGAAAATCCGGCCAATGAAGCCGAGCAGGTTCACGGGTTTCCTTTTCATTCCGGAGGCTTTCTTCTTGCTCGACACTGCCCCTTGGGTCCCATTCAGCACCTCATCAGATCAGTAGAGCCGGGCCTTTGGCTGGCCTGCTGGCAGCAGGGCCAGAGGTGATCAAAGGAGCCGCCACTGCAGCCGCCACCAGCCCTCCTCCCTCCTCCCCCGCCCTCCTTGGGATGAGGCTCCACCAAGGTGATCCAGTAGAAGCCACTGGGGGAGGGTGAGGAAGAGAGACAGCTTTTATGTCTGCCTTTCTGTTAGAAGTGCCACAAAGCACAGCGTGAGAGGAGACACAGCACTAGCAGGTCAGAGCTCCTTCCTTCCGGGATGTCTCTGTTCTCAAACAGAACGACAGAGAAGCCACCTAGACTGGCATGTTTGGGATGCACTCTGATGCCCAGATCCTGAGCCCAAAAGCCTTGTGGCCCTGCCCATGCTGTTTCCAGGTCCCCTTTCATAACTCCCTGCCTGCAGGCTCCTGACACGGATAAAGTTACACTGAAAAAGTCTTCCTGTTATCTAAGATACTGTGGCTCATTTACTCAGGGTTCCAACTTAAAAGGAGGAAAAAGAGCTAGCTGGGATGTTTTTCCAGCAAGAAGAGGAAATAATGTGATCACAGTCTGTTGAGGAAAAAAGATCTTCCACTTACTGATGAGTATCTTTTTCTCTTGGGCCAGACGGACTCAAAGTCAAACAGGGTCCCTACCCGATTCAGGGCCAGGGCCACTGAGAGGAGGGAGCCCACTTCGAGCCACTGGCCTGGCTGTTGGTGAGCAAGGCAGGCTTTGGCCCTGACCAGCCTCTTGAAGGTGGTGTTTGGACAGGCCTGTAATTTGAGAAGCCCATTAGGTGCATTCTCCTTTTCTTACCTTTGTTGGGCTGCCAAAATATTTACTTGACTTCTTAACTCTAAATCTCTGAAACACACCTGGATTGCCTAAAACAGGCAATTTTCTTATTTTCTCTTATTCACAGAAGAGAGTCCAACCTGAGTAAAGACGACAATAACACAGAGGGATCAGGAGGAGAGGAGGGTTGGTAAGAGATGCAGCTTTATATAACTCAGATGGGTGGGCGATGAATTTGTCTTTTGTATGTGTTTGGAGTAGGTGGTTATTACAAGGGCAGTGTGGAAGGTTGAAAGCAATTCTAGGGGTGATCCTTTTGCAAAGTGAATGGATTCTATTTTGACTTTTAGGGAACAGTTAACTTCTATGCCAAATAAAAATTCTATGGTAGCCAATTGCATTATTTTGACATAACCATTCCATAAAAGCCAACTGCCTTGGAATATCAGAAGGACTGAGGACTGTGCAGGAAAAATGGGGTGGTAAAACATTAAACTGAACTGGAAACGTTTTAGACTACTTTCAGTTGATAGAAAGACCCAGAAATAAACACAAAAAAATTTGTTTTTCTTTTCACAGTACTTCCAGCATTATGAAAAAGAACTTAGGAAAACCATCTCAGGTCTGGTAGGGTAGGTGGGAAGCCATAGCAACTGTTCCCTTTGCCTTGTGTGCCTGTCTATCAGCTCCTGCTTCTGCCTGGCACTTTCAGAAGCACAGGCTTGCCAAGGCTGAGTGGCCTGAAGTCAGATCTTCCAGACAGGCTCTGGTTTAAGGGTAGAAATCAATGAAAGGTCCCTGTACTGCCTGTGGGTTCTGTTCTTAGGAGCCAGAATCCTGGTTAATGATGCCTACCCCCAAAGACACCTACACCAGCTCCTTCTGAGAACAAGGGCCCAGCCATCAGTTAGAGGAATTATTTCCAGTCTGGTGCTCAGGAGCAAACGTTTAAGAGAAAAAATCACTTTGAAAACATTTTGATCTTGAACACTCTAAAATGGAACATCTGAGTTGTTCTCGTTTCAAAGGCACTGAAAGCACAGCAGGGGTAGACTTACTGACAGCTGTCATTCGCCTACATCCTTTCTGTAGCATTAGGTTTCAAAATAGTACCTCTATTACCTTTACTTTGGTAGATTGTCTTGTCTTCTCTTACTTAGACTTGATGGAATATAACTTCAAGCCCGTAAGAAGCCAAGTCCTCTAGACAGGCGCCATGGCACATGGCTATAAACCCAGAGACTCAGAAGGCTGAGGCAAGAGGATCAGAAGTTCAAGACCAGAGGCAGCCTGTGCAAGACTCTGTCTCAAAATAAAAAGTAAAAGGAAAAAAGGGGCTGGTGGTGCAGCTCAGTGGTGGGGCATTTGCCTAGCATGTGTGAGGCCCCGGGTTGAATCTCCCAGTACTGCAAAAGGGTGGAGGGGAGGAGAGGGAAAGTGAAAGGGAACAGGGAAGGGGAAAAAAAAAGAAGAAAGAAATCAAGTCCCCTTAGGCTGGTCAGCAGGACCATCTGCACTCATAAGGACTTTCTGTGATTCTAGGAAGTGGCAGGTCAGTCACTTGCAGAACCATCATTAGCTTAAAAAAAAAAAAAGAAGAAGAAGAAGGAAGCTGAGCAAGTCACTCTCTTATCTTTCTGTATTTTCAACCAAGCCATTCCACTACAGAGTTGGGACTGAAGGAACCCTGAGCTCCTGACATGCCTAGGGATCTACCTTCCTCCAGCCACCGGGTACAGGAGGACTATAGTGGTTCAGATGTCCCAGGTGAGATCAAGGGATCTTAAAAGGTTGCTTAGAACAGGGAACAGTGATACAAGACCAATGCTTCCTGGCCCTCTATTAGCTTAAAATGTCCAAGAGGGAAAGTGGGAATGAATTCTTCATTAAGAATCCCAGAAGGACTTAAATATATGACCATGTAAAATATCACAAAGAACAACTAGTGAGTCTCAGTAAAACAATGTCTTCCAATGGTTATTTAGACAGGACACCAAAAGCACAAGCAACCAAAGGAAAAATAAGTTGGACTTTATCAAAATGAAAATTTCCTGTGCTGCAAAGAACACCGTCAAGAAAGTGAAAAGATAATCCATGGAGTGGGAGAAAATATTTTCAAATAATGTAACTAACAAGGGGCTTATATCTAGAATATATGAAGAACTCTTACAACTCAATAATGAAAATAATTTCCCTGCTAGGTGTGGTGGCACATCCCTGGAATCCCAGCATATATGAGGCAGAGGCAGGAGGATCACCACAAGTTCAAGGCCAGCTTGGGCTATATAGAGTTTCAGGCCAGCTAGCACTACATAGTGAGACCCATCTGAAAGCAACAAGAACAACATTAAGGTTACCCAATTGAAAACGTGCAAAGGATCTGAATAGATATTTCTCCAAAGACATATAAGCTGTCAATAAGCACATGAAGAGATGTTCAACATCATCAGCCAGCAAGAAAAGGCAAATCAAAACCATAGATTCTACTTCATATTTACAGAATGGTCATGATCAAAGACAGATATCAACAAGTGTTGGGGAAGATGTAGAGGAACTGGAACCCTTATACACTACTGGTAGGAATACAGAATAGTGTTGTTGTTGTTAGGTGCCGACGAGTGGAGTCATAGCGACGCTCACAGGGTTTTCAATGTCAGAATAGTGTAGCCTCTTTAAAAAGAGTTTGGCAGTTCCTACAAAGGTTAAACCTGGCGCCGGGCACGGTGGTGCACACCTGTAATCCTAGTGGCTCGGGAGGTGGAGGCAGGAGGATCGCAAGTTCGAGACCACTCGAAGCAGTGTGCAAAACTTAGTGAGACCCTGTCTCAAAAAGTCAAAAAATGGGCTGGAGGTGCAGCTCAGTGGTCCAGCACTTGCACAGCATGCAAGCACAAGGCCCTGAGTTCAATCCCCAGTAACGGAAACAAAAAAAAAAAAAAAAAAAAAGGTTAAAACATGGAGTTGTCATATAACTCAGTAATATTACTCTTTGGTATAGAAAGAAAGGAAAGCCTATTATCTTACATAAAATTTGTACACAAATGTTCATAGTAGCATTATTCATAATAATCAAAAAAGGGAAACAACCTAATTGTCTATCAACTGACAGAATATGGCATATCCATACAATGGGATATTATCCAGCGAAAACAAAAATGGGGGAAAACAGGAGAAAAAAGAAACTACTAATACACACTACACCTTGGATGAACTCTGAAAACATTTTGCTAAGTGAAAGAAACCAGGCAAAAAAGACCACATATTGTGTAATTCCATTTATAAGAATTGTTCACAGGAGACAAATGCATAGAAAGTAGATTAGTGGTTGTCTAGGGCTGGAGAGAAAATTGGGAAGGGTGTGTCTGACTGCTAAAATGTAAGAGGTTTCTTTTTTTTTTTTTTATTAGAAATTTTTAACGTACATCATAATGTGATTCATTCTGACATGCTTTTCGTTGTGACAATTTTCATATATGCAATTTGATAAGCATTATTCATATAGGTTGCCCCTTACCCTCCTCTGTTTCCCCCCTTCCCCCTTCCCATCTAAGTTTCCCATCCAAGTCTTCTCTATCTTTTACTATATAGTATTTTTCTATATGTCCTTGGGTTCCATTTCTGTTTAAGATAGAAACTTTTCCTGTAGTGGTCTTTGTTTCTATCTTGTTAGAACAATTACATGCGATTTCTAGTCCATTTATATTGACCTCATTCTTATCTTCCCTCGCCCCCTTTTAATGTGATCTGACCTTTGAGTAGGATTTTTCCTTCTTGTAATTTTGAGTCAGCTCTCTCATATGAGTGAGAACATGTGTTGTTTCTCCTTCTGAGCTTGTGTTCGTTCATTTAAAATATTTTTCTCTAATTCCATCCATTTTGCTGCAAATGACCCTATTTCATTTTTCTTGATTGCAGAATAGTATTCCATTGTGTATATATACCATAGTTTTTTTTATCCATTCTTCTGTTGAGAGGTTTCTTTCTGAGGCTGTGAAAATGCTCATATATCTGACAGAGGACTTATATCCAAGCTATATAAAGAACATGATAAAGAGGTGGGTGTTGTTGGCACATGCCTGTAATTCAAGCAACTCTGGAAGCTGAGCCAGGAGGATCTTGAGTTCAGGGCAAGAAGCAACTTGTGCAACTTAGTGTGATACCTTGTCTCAAAATAAAAAATAAAAAAGGGGCTGGGGGTGCAGCTCAGGAGTAGAGCACTTGCCTAGCCATTTGTGAGGCCCTGGGTTTAACTCTCCAGTATTGGGGGCAGGGGCTGGGAAAGAACATGAAAGTGTTCTAACACCGATTGTAGTGATGGCTGCACAATTTTATGAATAAATTAAAAATCATTGTATATGTTCTTTAAAAATAAGCCTTTGCATAGCTTCACATAGGAGCAATGTAAGCAGGTCATGTTGATCTGTTTCTATACAAAATATAACTGTCTAAACACATATTTCCAAACAGAGATGGGCATAAAATTGTTGGTGATGAAAGAGTCTTGGGCAGCATGAAGTTGTAATAGGTTTTGTGACTGGTTTTAACCACACTACACCTTTCTAAGGGGCTGGGATTTAGCTCAGTTGGTAGAGCGCCACGCTGCAGTCTCTGAGGTCCCGAGTTCAATTCCCAGCACCACAAAAATGGGAGAAGGACCTGGCAATCCACTCCCAAGGCAATCCTGAAACAATCTGCCATTGAAAACCCTATGAGGGTCGCTATGAGTCGGATATTGACTCAAGGGCACCTAACAACAACAACAATAACACCTTTCTAATATCAAAAAACAAAGCAAAAAAAAATCTGAGCATGCGTTTGTGTATGTGTGCATACAGAAATGGGATAAAACTTGATATGGAAATTATGGTAATGAACACAGACTGTGAAAACAATGCTACATGCTGACAGTGTGGTGTGGGGATATGATGTCTTAACTGTGAGAGGATGAGGATTAATCAGGATTCCTTGATATAAAAAACAGCATGAACAGGCATTTGATTTATCAATTTATAGATGAATCCTTTTAAATGTGTTTACAAGCATAGTTCATTTAGCTATGGAAAAATATGCTTTAAAACAACAAAAATTAAAACATGGTGGTACTGGGCCAAAAAAGAATACAGATTTTATTTGATAGTAAATACATAATATAGGAAATGATCCTATATTCCATAGTTTACATTTATATTATTTTAATATATTCATATATTATACACAATACATTACTTTTAGTATATTACTACTATTATATATTACTATTGTTTTTAAAAAGGAAAGGAATACATAAAATGAATAAAATGACTTAAAGGTTGTTGGGAAAACTGAAAGCAATGATAACTGTAAAAATTTCAAACTTCTATACATCAAAGGCTCTCACGCTGCTCTCCCCCGAACCTTTGATGAGGAAAAAACGCTCTCCCGTCTCCCATTGCAATCCTCAACAAGGAAAAGAACCTGCTCTCCGTCTGATCACCGAGGAAGCAACAGCTGTCTCCTCCTGACCACCTAGACGACCAACACAGGTGTTTGCCTCTGGAAGGCAAAAGTGCTGAGGCTTTTCCTTTCTCCCGTCTCCGCCGGGGTCCTGAGGGCCGCAGGACTCTGCGTCCCTCACCTGAGGGTCCCAAGTGAATTGTGTTTAGTATCTGTGTGAGCGGCGGCGCAGCCTGTCTGAACCTTCAGGCCGGACCGGGAGGCGCGCGCCCCACATAGATTTGGCGCCCGAACGTGGGGCCCAACATAGTTGGTGCCCGAATAGGGACCCAACAGAAACAAGAAATACAAGGAATAGTTCAACTGCCCTTGGTCTCAGCCTTAACGACACCGGTCACGGAGGCCTTGCCTGCTCCTGAGCTCCGGGCTGGATCGTGCTCCTTCCCAGAAGCTCCATAATCTGTGACTTTTCTTTTATTACATATCGTAGTTGCTGTCCACACATACGGGGAAAAATCAAGATGGCGGACAGATAACACGCTCCTTCTCTCCTAGAGTAAAAGGAAGCCTCGATGAGAGGTTTAGAACTCACATTGAATAGATAGAAACAGTGATAGTTTAGATTGGGAGACAGAGGATGAAACTGGATGGACACTGAAATGGAGTATTTGGCTTCGGAAGAATTACACAGAGGTCAGTGGCAGGACTGCCATTCCGCCATTCCGCTTTCACGCAGATGGCAGGATAGAATCCTGGAGACTCGGAGGGGACTTTGCCCACACACCCACAGGAGCCGGACCCAACACAGCATGCAACCTTGACATCACACTGTCACCCTGCCCGCGGGACACAAACTGCAAGTTTTCCGGTGAGTCAGCATGGAATCGCCCCCTCCCTCCTGTTGAGGAGGTGGGAAACCAGTGCCAGCAGTACACATCCAGAGCTGAAACGCGGCTCCCTCTCTCCTGTTGTGGCGGGACAGTCATGCAGACGCAATCTCCACAAACATACGGGCACACATATGCCTGGACCCCAGACACACCAGAGGGGATCCTAAGTCATCCCACTGCACTGTGGAGAAAGGTGAGGACTGCGGAGGAGGCTGAGCACCACGCGGACAGAGTGCTCCTTTCTGGCAGAGTCTTGCGGGACAATTAGACACAATAAGAACAGTTTCGAGAGCAATTGCCGTGCATGGCAGACCTACTACAGACTCTCTCTGGGGGAGTTGAATATCATCCCACCCACAAGAGGATTTGGTTCTCCCAAGTGGTCTCCCAAGTGGGCGGAAAGCTGCGCTGCGCCCCCAGCCCATATTTTTACTTTTTGACGCAGGGTCTCTCTGGGTTGCGCAGGCTGCCTGTGATCTTGGGCTTGCGATCCTCCTGCCTTCGCCCCCAAGCTGCTGGGAATGCAGGTGTATACC